>SKCR01054173.1:0-36801 GCA_019454045.1 Zanthoxylum bungeanum | reverse complement strand
GGTGTGGCAAATCTTAGGGCAATCTGGAGGTCCTCGCAGAGCTTTCTGAAACCTTTGCTGTCAAATTGCTTCTCGTTGTCTGTGATGATGGCTCGGGGAATCCCGAACCGGCAGACGATATTTTTCCTCATGAATTCAGTGGCTCTTTTCTCCGTTATGGTGGATAATGGCTCTGCCTCCACCCATTTGGTGAAATAGTCTATGGCCACGATGGCATACTTCGCATGTCTTTTCCCTTGTGGCATTGGCCCAATGATGTCTAGTCCCCACTGGGCGAACGGCCAGGGGCTGAGCAGTGTGGTCAACTGTTCGGCTGGTTGGTGGTGGAGGTTTGCGTTTTTCTGACATCCTTCGCACTTGCGGGCCACTTCTATGCCGTCCTGGTGCATGGTCGCCAGTAAAAACCTTGTCTAAGGCTTTGAAAGCAATTGAGCGACCTCCGGCGTGGCTTCCGCAGATGCCCGTATGTATCTCTCTGAGCACATAATTTACCTCATCTTCTGCAAGACATCTTAAGAGGGGGACTGAGTAACCCCGTCGGTAAAGTACCCCGTCGATTAGGGAGAATTTTGTGCTCTTGTATCTTAACTTCTGGCCTCCGTTTTGTCCTCTGGTGTTTCTCCCATTCCAAGTATTTTCTAATGGGTTGCATCCATGATGCTTGGCTTTCTTTATCTAGAACTTCTACTTTATATTCTTCCACGCTTCTTTCCCGGATGTAAACCAATGGGATTATCCTGGGGTGTTCGGCTTTTGTTGAAGAGGCGAGTCGTGCCAGGGAGTCTGCCTCACAATTGTCTTCTCGGGGGATTTGTTCGAAGCTTACATTCCCCATCTTCCCCGTTAACTTTCGTACTTCGGTCAAATAGGCCATCATACGAGGCTCTTTTGCTTGAAATGCCCCATTCAGTTGCTGAACGGCCAACTGCGAATCACTCCTTACTACCACATTTTGGATCCCTAGCACCGTGCATAGTCTCAAACCTCCCAGTATTGCTTCATACTCGGCTTCATTGTTGGTTGCTATGAAAGCGAATTTCAGGGCGAGTAAGATTTCTTCTCCTTTGTCGCTTTTTAGGACGACTCTCGCGCCATTGCCTTGGGTGCTGGCCGAACCGTCTACGGACATTTACCACTTGTCCTCGTCTATAACTAGGGTCTGGGGGTCAGTACATTCGGCGACGAAATCTGTCAGGGCTTGTCCCTTTACTGCTGCTCTTGGGAGGTAGGCGATGTCATGTTCACTTAGTTCTACCGACCACTTTACTAATCTGCCGGTAGGGGTGTCAAAACGAATCAACGAATCGAATTCGTATCGAATCCTAAACGAATCGAATCAAAATATGATGGATTCGTATTCGATTCGTTTATAAACGAATCCTAATATCAGGATTCGTATTCGATTCGTTTATTAAACGAATCGAATACGAATATTCGTTTATTCGTTTAGTCAATAATATTATTTAATAAAATAATTTACCACACTTGGTTTACATTAATTCTTCATAAATATATACATATGAAATATGTAATTAATATATGTACTAAAAATATTTCACAAAATATTGAAAATATTACTTTTTCTATGATAATTAACTATAATTTTTCGAATCTTAATTGAAAATTAACAAGAACTAGTAAATAAAAATAATAAAACGAATCCTAAACGAATAAACGAATCAATGAGCTTAAATTCGTATTCGATTCGTTTAATAAACGAATCGAATCGAATTGACCCATTTATTAAACGAATCCATTTTTTCAAATTCGTATTCGCTTTAAAGCGAATCGAATCGAACGAATAAACGAATCCTGACCCAAATTGCCACCCCTATCTGCCGGAAACCTCTGGCCGCTGCAAAATTTGTTTTAGGGGGTGTCCGGTGTATACTTTGATGGGATGGGCCTGGAAGTAAGGCCGCAATTTTCGAGCTGCCGTAACTAGTGCAAGGGCGACTAGTTCGTGTATTGGATATCGGGTTTCAGCGTCTAAGAGGGCTTTGCTGATATAGTAGACAGGCTTCTGGATTTTGTCGGTCTCTTGTATTAGTACTGAACTTACTGCTCGGTCCGAAACGGCCAGATATAGGTACAATGTTTCACCCGGGAGTGGTTTAGCCAGGAGTGGGGGCTGCACCAGATACTGTTTCAACTGCTGGAAGGCTTCTTCGCACTCTGCCGTCCAGTCGACATCCTTCTTTGCTTTTTGAATCACTTTGAAGAAAATGGTGGCATTTGTCGGTTGCTCGTGATATGAACCGGTTGAGCGCAGCCACTCTCCCAGTCAGACTCTGTACTTCCTTTACTGTTTTGGGAGACTTTAGGGCCATTATTGTCTGGATCTTTTGTGGGTTTGCTTCAATTCCTCGGGCACTTACCGTGTAGCCTAAGAACTTCCCTGAAGCTACCCCGAAGGTGCATTTTTCCGGGTTGAGTTTCAGGTTGTGTTTTCTTAGAAGCTCGAAGGTCCTCTTCAGGTCGTCCATGTGGTTATTTGGTTCTTTCGACATTGTTATCATGTCATCGACATAAACTAGCATTGTAATGTCGATGAGTGGTTTGAAAACTTTGTTTACCAACCTTTGGAAGGTTGCCCCCGCATTTTTTAGCCCGAAGGGCATCACTTTATAACAGTAAAGCCCCTGATCTGTGATGAAGGTTGTATTCTCTTCGTCTGCCGGGCACATTTTGACCTGGTTGTATCCGGAGAAAGCATCCATGAAGCTCAGTAGTCCTTGACAAGCCGTGGTGTCTACTAGCTGATATATGTTTGGCAAAGGAAAACTGTCCTTTGGGCACGCCTTGTTTAAGTCGGTGAAATCGACACACATTCGCCACTTGCCATTGTTCTTCCTGACCAATACCACGTTTGATACCCAATCCGGGTACCTTGCTTCTCTGATGAGACCTGCCTTTAGTAACTTCTCGACCTCGGCTGCTATTACTTTGCTCCTCTCTTGATTGAAGTTCCTTCTTTTTTGTCTGACCAGCTTGCGAGATGGATCTACTGCCAGACGGTGATTGATGAATCTTGGGTCGATCCCAGACATGTCATTATATCCCCAGGCAAAGACGTCTGGGTATCCTTTCAGGCATTCTAGAAGATCTTGTCGTATAGACTTGCTCAGGCCTCCCCCTATCTTTATACTTTTCCCTGGCCCGTAAAGTTCTATCTCCTCCGTCTCCTCAGCTGCAGCGGAGTCGGGCATTTTTGTTTGGCCAGGCCCCTGGGCTTCTGTCTTCTTCTTCTTCTCTCTGGTTCATTGTCGTTTTTTCGGTTGTCTTCTGTGATGCAGAGAGTTTCTCGTGAGAGGTTGCGAAGCAGCTGCGAGCTGTTTTCCGGCTTCCGCACACAATTCCGATCCCCTCCCGAGTGGGGAATTTCAGTTTCAGGTGGTAGCAGGACATCGCGGCTTTTGTTTTCATCATGAAGGGTCGCCCGACGATGGCCTGGTAACTGCTCATGCAGTCTACTACAATGAAGTATGTCATGATCGTCCGGGTCCGAGGATGTGTCCCGACAGTTATTGCCAACTTTATTCTTCCTAGTGGGATGACGGTTGATCCTCCGAAACCGTATAAGGGAGGAGTGATATCGTTGGTCAGGGTTGCATATTCTACCCCTAGGTCGTCCAAGCTTTCTCTGGAAATTATGTCAATCGCGCTCCCGGGGTCCAATAGGATTATGTCTACCTTCGACCCGCTGATGACTGCCTTGATTATCAATGCATCGTCATGAGGGAAACTTACTCCTCGGGTATCCTCATCAGTGAACATTATTGGTACCGACCGACCTCCCTGTAGCTATGTGACCTGCTCTGTTTCTAAGACATCTGGTCCTCGGGTTCTGTTGTAATCTTTCCTTGACCGGTTAGAGTTTCCGGCCAGTGTTCTTCCTCCTGCGATGATATTGATTTGGCGACCACGTGCTCTTTGTCTGGCTGTCATGACCTCGTGGTCAATGTATTTGTTCAGATACCTGTTTCGTGCTAGATCTTCCATTTGTTCTCGCAGATCTTTGCATCCGTCCGTCGCATGTCCTTTGGAGTTGTGGTGTACGCAATAAGCCTTTTGGTTCCTTTTGTCCGGGGGGAATCTTCTTTGGTCGGGTTCCACTAAGAGGCATTTCCCATGGATTTCCATGACAATTTGTCCCAGTGGTTTATTTAGGGGAATGTATGCATCTTCCCGACCACATGGTTTACTTGGGTCGGCGCCCTTCTCTCTTGATTGTCCCGGTGCAGTGGCTTGAACTCCTTGTGCTTCGGGGGTGGTCTTCTGGATTCTCTTTCTGTACGGCGGGGGGCGCCCTCTCTTGTGGTTCTTTCTCTAATGGTGCTCCCTTTTCGGGATACTTTCTCCTCGTTCTCTAACAAAACGAATTTGCGGCCACCTCCAGGGCAGGGCGGTGGCGTGTGGTGGCGTAGTCCGGGGTCTGGATCCTTAGATGGGTCCATAGCCTTCCGACCCTCAAGGCTACCTTCAAGCTTTCCAGGGCCTCGGGGGATTCATACCCTCCGACTTCGAGTACCATATTATTATGGTATCTTTCAATAAATATCTTCATAGGTTCATCGTCTCCTTGCTTCATAAGCCTTAGTTCTCCAATCGTTTTTCTGGGGACACAAGCCCCCTTGAAGTGTCGTATGAATGACTTCCTCAGTTGTGCGAAGCTGCTGATGCTTCTTGGGGCTAGGCTTCTATACCATAGAATGGCCGGTCCGGCCAGATTAGGGGGAACACTTTGCAGATGGCGTCCCCTGTTACCCCTTGTACCTCCATTAGTAGGACGAAACCTTCAATGTGGGTTTTGAGGTCGGTATGGCCCTTGTATGGTGTCATGGTCGGCATGCTGAATCTTTTTCTGAATTTCTCCGACTTTATTTCTTCTGTGAGGGGGGACTCATCTTTGCCGTCCTGGACATCCCCTCTGTTTGTATTGGGGTATACTCCCCATTTGACCAGCTCCTCCCGCAGCCAAGATTTCATGCTGCTGTCTTTGATTCCATGCAGCCCTCTGTGGTTTCTTTTCTTTTTGTTATCTCGGGAGTGGCGCTTCTCAGGGTCGGTGTCTTCTCGCACTTTTTCGGTATGTTCTTTCCCTCTTCTCCGAGTGCTGTGAGGGCTATCGTAGGAGGAGTCTGGTGATGATTTGTCATCTTCCTCCTCCCATGTGTCCTCGGTCTGGGAATCTCTTTGCACCACCACGGATCTTACCCTGTAGGGATCCCTCCTCCGGGGTCTGTCGTCCTCACTTACATCGACAATTCTCTTTCCTTCCGCTATTTCATTCCTTTGTCGGCTAGTCCCGGCCTCGAATTTCCGTCATGTGCTCCCTCCATCTTTTCTAACCCGTCTACTATGGCTCTCAGCAGAGTTTGGTTTTCTTCCCTTTCTTTCCTAAGGTTTTCCTCGATCTTCTCCATCCAATCTGCAGCCGAGCTCCCTGATGACTGTTGGTTTCCGCATTCCGCCATTTGTCTTACTACGCGAGTTGCTTTTTGTAGGTATCCCCACAGACGGCGCCAACTGTTGACGGTTGATTTTGGTCTCATGGTAATATGGGAATATCACCTCCGAGGTAATCCTCCTTCAATAGTGAATTTGTTTGGTTATGGGGACCAAAAGCAAATTTAGCGAGAGATAGAAAAATACACCAATCAACAAGGGAATTTAACGTGGTTCGGTGGATTTGGATCCGACCTACGTCCACGGACAAGAACATGATGGCACTTTTATTACTCAAATATGCTTCTCAGGTCTCTTCTTTGTTCTTACAAATCAGAGCTTGATGATTCTGATCACTCACTTTTTGTATCATGCCCATTACATATACTATGCCCTCTTATTTATAATAACACAGAAATCAGACTCCTATTATCATAAGAAATCCTATTTGATCTTAGTATTCTCCTCTTGTAAGGATTCCTAGTTTAATACTGCATTCTCTTTTCTTATTCCTTCTTAGATTCTGACTCTTTCTCATTGTGAGAGTAGGATAATTTGTTTATCTTATCCGCAAGAATATGGTGTCGTCATCTTGAACACGTCTTGCCATCTGGTCGGTCTTTATGAGGTCGGTCATGACAACCTTTTATGCTGAGAGTGAGAGTGTTTCTGCCGACCTTATAGTGCTCGGTATCTGAACCAAAGTGATCGGTCTTTTCATGTTGTGGTCGGGTCAGCTTTGATGATTTTAACCAGCCAGGGAATTACCCTTTTGTCCTTGTCGTGCTGCCTTAAATGTCATAGTGCCTGAAAACACCATCAACAATTTTCAACATAATAAATTTCACAAACTCAATTAATTGGCATCCGCAACCAACAATAGAGGTTAATAGATATTATTTTCAAATGTTCTTTGATGTTTACTGTCGTTGGTATGTTTACCAAGAAAGCTTAATATGAGTTGCTATGCCTAAAAGCTTAATATAAACCAAACGTTTTTGCATGTTTTGCTTAATTGTCCTATAAAGGTGTGCTTTGGTGATAATGATTTATGATTTGATATTGAGATCCGGAGTTCGAATCAATTAAATACATTGATTGTAAGAGTCTGGGACAAACAGATATTTTACTTACTCCGCTTAAACCCAAAATAGATGGTTTGACGTCATAGTTTCCAATGATTCCAAAATAAATGTTTTTTTCTAAAACAATAATCAATAAAATTGCATGAAAAACAGGATGCAATGACTATACACCAATGGGCACTAGATTATCATAAAGGAAGCTACAATTATCCCATAAAATATAAGTATTGGATGTTTATTTACAACTGAAAAAAATATCTTATATAGGACATGTCCAATGAGATCGTCGAATATGTCATGTGTTAATTAATAAATTTTTTTTTTCATTATTATTGGTTAATTCTAAATTTAATATATATTTATCAAATCATTAATATCCAGTCGTATCACATCATCCATACGTCTGTTCCACTCAATTCTTTATCTAATAGTCGAGATTTATATTTTCACACTCATATGGAAATCATCTTGTTTGTTTTTTGATTCTGATGATCTATGGTGGACCTACGTATCAACAGTAGGATGGTACCACGTGTACGAGCTCAACCACTGTATGAATGAAAATGACTAAGTTTGAGTCACGCACTTCACAGGAGGCCTCACTTTGAAATTAAGAAACTTGATCAAACTGAACCAAACAAGAGCACTTAAATCTACTGTAGCTACAATAAGCTACGATAAATCACTGTAACTACAATGAGATAGTTGGGAAAACTTTTAGGAATAAATGTGTGTAAGTATATCATTTTCGATATATAATGGTGTGAAAATCACGCTTCAGCCCTAATCTAGCTTTTCGGCTACAAAAAAAAAGTGCTTTACTATTAAGTGCTCTTTTACCAGATGTAATAGTCAGGCCCAAATTGTACAAACCCAATCAAGTATCAGCTGATCTTTTGGCCCATCCTAAAGTTTTATTAAAAATGGCTATCGAAACGCATCATTTGATTGTATTTCACTGGCTTACACAACTTACAAATCTTTATTTTTTTAATTTTGTTTCTTCCTTTTGTTTTGTTAGGATAATATATAATCCAACCAGAGATGCCAAATAAATAAAAATAGTAAAATAGTTATAGACTCACGGTTTAATCATACGATATCTTAATGAACGCTTACATGATCTAATAAATCATATCATAAATATCTCAAAAGCGAGTATAGATTTATTAATTTATAAAATCAGATATAAATATTTGCAACTGAATGAGTGTGCACATCCAAAATATGACAATTCACATGTTGCAAATATTCAGTAGGTTTGAGTAAAGAGAAACTCTTTTTAAATTATCTTGACATAATTGTCTATATTTATCGTCATAATTACTCTTCACATGTTGTTTCATATATATTATCTATACTTATAATAATTTATTTGTGCATTAAAAAGATTTAGAATTTATTTATCAAATATTGAATTTGAACATTTAAGTTCGGATCATGATTTAATGTAAACATTTCCAATATTTAAAAATTAAAACTACATATTTTTAGGCAGCCAGTTTGGTTTTATTTGTTCTCTTGTTGCGGCTGCTATTGTCTTGTTTCTTTCCCATGATTATCGACTTCAAATACAAACAAAGTCATAACTATTAACACATTAATCCATTTCGACATTATTGAATATCAATTATCAATACATGTGCTGGTATTTTAACTTATAATATAATTTAACAAAATTTTCTGCCATTCATAGGGTTTAGTCACAGCCTGGAGGTCAGATCATAGAGTCCAGTCAAACAAATTTTATGATAAAAGCTATATCAACCGTTGGATCGTCAAATGGACCCACACACGTGTTTCATATTTAAGGTCCGGCCACAGTGAATGATAAGACATTACATACAGATACTCACATGTAATGCTAAAGAAGAACATGCGCCGCTGGTTAAAGAATTAAGTTGAAGAAAAACAAAATGAAGTCCTCAAGCGGTGTGGCTTGGTAGTGTAGGGTTCAGGATCTCATTTTGAGGTTCTGGGTTCGAATCCAGGGATGTACTTCTTGCAATAGCCTAGGACAACCAGTAATTTTACCTGCACCGCGACCCAGAATGAGTAGTTTAGTGGCGGGTTTCCATCATTTCCAAAAAAAAAAAAAAACAAAAAAACAAAATGAAATTTATCATATAAAACTTAAAAGACAGGGATCACGAGACCAATTAAATTAATGAAAAGCCTAAAAGAAGAACAAAATCATTGCCAACAAATTCATTAAAATCAGAGTCCATTAACGAAAAGAGAGACTCCAATGCAAAAAAGAGCGCAATTTTGAGGGATGTGCTATATGGCCTACGAAGTACGAAAATAATTTAAAATGGGGTAATTGCATTGAAGTCCCTGAACCTTAACATAGTAACAAATAAGAGTAAGTTTACAAATTCGTTTATATGAGTTCCTGTGCTAAAGTGCTAATTCACCTAAGCGGAGCAGTTAAAATTTTCGACTGTCTCCGGTTATTACAAGAAACAAACTCTCTGAATTCGAACCCAAGATCTCAAAGTGATATTCTGAATCTCACACCATAAAACCATGCATCTTGAGGACAACAAAAATACTAATTCAATTAATGGATATTAAGCAGAGAAATTATCTGTAGTTACAAACTCAAGATCTGCATGAAAAGATCCAAATCCATTGAGCTTTATATAATTTACTATCAGCACTAAATTATTGTTATTTAAATTATACAGGTTTATTTCATTCGATTCTTGGGAAGAAAAATAATTCGTAAAAAAAATTAAATTTTCTTTAGGCCGACAAACGATTTTTGCTAAAACTTATCATTGAGAATTGAATAACTGTTTTTTTTTTTAAAAAAAATGGTAATTGTAAAGCTATATTAATGCAATATCTAACTTAAAGAGCTCTATTAAAAAAAATTATACAAAAACGACCATTAGTTTTAGAGCCTCGTTAAGATAACAGAAACGGTGTAGACTTTTTTTTTTTTTGGAAACGATGAAACCCCGCCACTAAATCACACATTCTGGGCCGCGGCGCAGGTAAAACCACCGGCTGTCCCAGGCTCTTACAAGAAGTACACCTCCTGGATTCGAACCCATAACCTTAAGTTGAAATCCTGAACCCTACACCACCAAGCCACACCCCTTGGGACAACGGTGTAGACTTGTGTAGATTAAACTATACCATTAACTTAACATAGTGGAACTAATGAGTGGTCCCTTTTTAAAATGATTTTGTATATTATGGCTGTTATTTATTTGTTTGTTTATTATTAGATTTTATCATCATAAATTTGTATCCAGTACTTTGAATTTTGTTAAATTTTGTATAATCTATTGTTACAGGTGCATTACTAACAAATAAATAATTAATATTTGATTATATATAAATTTGTATTCGATAACTACTATCACAATGATAGAAAGCTAAAAAATAAAATCCAATTCATACATGAATCCGAATCATAAAATAATTATATATGGTTGTTGTATGTATTACTAATTTAGAGGATATTTAGAGATGGTGAAAATCTACAAGAAAATGGGACCGCGAGGACCCGATAGGATCAAATATAGGTAAATTTTTCATTTTTATTTAAAAAAAAAATATCTTCCTAATAAATATTTTATTATTTTTAATTAAGGGGAAGAAGAAAATTTGACCACTCTTATTCTTATAACTTATATAAGAACTAGCATATCTTGACATATGACATATCACCGTTAATTATACTCGGTAGATGATGAGAACAATGTCCTAAGAATTTGAGATTAAGGCTCATAAGCTAATGGAATCAAGCCCAAAAATTATTAATTACATCAATTTTTGTATTGAAATGGGAAATAGAACTCAATACATATTTTTAAAAATAGAATATTATGACAAAATGAGTTAAAATTTCACTAATTTTTCGTCCCCAAATAATGTGATTTGGTTGACATAAAATTTAAATTTGATTAATTCAAAATCATAAACTCAAATAAATTAGGATCAAATTATTTTACAACGAAATTTTCACTATTTTTAAAAAAAAAAATTCACCAAATTTTCATAATATTGATTATTGAACACGAAATTGGATACAAAAAAGACGTCCCTTTATCATACTATACTCGTTGGCAACTCCAAAGATATAGCATTAAATTCAATTCATTTACCCTCCTATATATCTCCCAATTGTCTTACTTTCACACTCACACTTAACTACCCCCGCCTTCTTGTCTTGTCCCCCCCCTCGTGTAAATTCTCTCCATCTCCGCCGTGAACGACGCCGTTTCCGGTGGATACATTCAAACTCCACGATAATGCCATTTATCTTGAATTACCAGTACTAGACTAGAGTGTAATCTCACAAATGGGTTGTTGTATCAGCACCAACACTGAATCCCCAGGTTCAAAGAAACACGTGGGATCTGATGAAGCTTCTTCTAAGCTAAAGGGTTTTAGCCATGACAGTAGAGCTCCACCACCACCACCTTCTGTTGAAGAAGAAACTGTCAAAGAAGTTCTCTCTGAAACCCCTAAACCGATACCACCACAACTGGAGCCTGCTCAAGTGAAACAATATTTGCAAGAAGAAGAAGAAGAAGAAGAAAAAGAAACCAAGATTAGTGCCCACAGAGTTGAAGCCTTTGCCAAGATTCAAGAAAACCAAAACTTGGGCAGCAATGAGGAAATCATGTCTGAGTTTTGCAGCGAAAGCATCAGCGAGAGCGTGTCAACGATGACGAATGTTACTGATAAGAGAGATAATGAAGAGGAGGAGGAGGAGGAGCAACGAGTGAGGCAACGGCAAAGGGTTGTCAGTAGATCTCCAGCTAAGCAGCCCCCAAGAAACGGGTTCAAAAGAGACCGGGTCGTCAATCAATCACCGAGCCGGAGATCCGAGCAGTCACCCGGAAGTAGAATTGGTAATGGGTCGTCAGTGAGGTTAGTTCAGTACCAAGAATCGGGTCGTGTAAATGGTCTGATAAGGAGGGACCCGAGTGAAAGCTCCAGAAGAAGGTCCAGATCCCCAGCTACAACAAGATCATCTGCTCCAATGGGTCGGAGCCCGTCTGCTAGGAGGACAAACCGGTCTCCTAGTCGGGTCGGATCCGGACCGACTGAGAATAATAATGCCACTAGCATTAATAATAGTCGTAGAAAAATGGAGGCCAAGCGGGCAGGTGATAATAGTAATGATAATTGTAGTACAAACGAGTCAATTGAAAACCCACTTGTATCCTTGGAATGTTTCATCTTTCTGTGAAGTTAAAAGAATTGCTTTTGCCTACAGTGCTTCTGTTTCAAAGTCACATGTAATTTTTTAATTTTTTTTTGGCCTTTTCATTTTTATATTTTATGTGTGAATATTTATGTCAAAGGTCAAATTTGAGGAAAGTGCATTGATGTGTTTGGTCACTTGGATACGTAAAGGGAATTTAATTGTGTGTAAATTTCTCTGCAAAAGTGAAAGTGGGCAGTGGGGTTCCTTGTAGTACAGGGGAAAATATTTTGCATTTTCTGAAAATGAATAGTGAATCCATGGAACTATATTGTTCAAAATTGTTGTTTTGTTATCCGAGAATCCTGTACCAATGTCTATTTTTTTTTTTTTTGGAAACAATGGAAACTCCGCTACCAAACCACCCATTATGGGCCGCGGCGCAGGTAAAATCACTGGCTGTCCCAAGCTCTTACAAGAAGTACACCCCTAAATTCGAACCCAGAATCTCAAGATGAGATTCTGGACCCTACACCACCAAGCAACACCCCTTACTACCAATGTCTATTTCCATAACTTTCTGTCCGCTTTCATAGCAAATTCAGTGACATTAAAAGGGTAACTAACCAACGGGACACAGTTTATAATATAAGCCCATAGGCTATAGCTGGCATCCATGATCCAATTGGTTTTTTATTTTTTACTTTTTCTTTTTGGATACGGATCATTGAGAAAGTAAATTTCAAATGTTTGTTTACGAAACATTTTCTAAAAAGAATTTGCAAAGCTTTTTGAAAAAGTGCTTAATCTATATTCTTCAAAACAACTGAGAAAGCCAATTGAATTTGGATGGAGGGAAATTCCAATTTGTAGCCGTTGGCAATTAAGGAAAAGACAATATAATAGTGGTCCTAATTCTATACTTTCCGTTGCTTGTTATAGAAAAATAATGGGCAAAGTATCGGTTACTTTTGGACTGCTTCTTTTGGTCGTCACTTTCATTATAAACAAACAACAATCTTTTTTAATGTGATCAAAATTACTTCCATGGACAAAATTTGAGGCCATCATGTTGATAAGGTCGTGGAAACATTGGCATTTTCAGTTATCACGTCAAATTTAAGTCAAAACTAGGGATCATAAATATAAGAAAAGCTAATATTCATCATAATAATGAAACGAAAAAAAAAAATCTCTTTTATTAATAGGGGTCATACATTCTTCAAATGTTTTTTTTTCACAAGTAGAACAATTGGAAAATTTTGAACATGTAGATGGCAGAAACATAAAGCTAGCTAGGTGAATCAGGGTAGAAGCTTTGTCTTGCTACACAAGTTGTGTTTCAGACATGGCGAAGCCAGCTGCATGCCCATTTCAACTGATGATATATACATTGCATATATAGCTCAAAGGCTAAACTTGCTTGTGTGTCGTTGCGAGTAATATTCCTGGATCTTAATTTGGAAAATGCTTGTAGCGAGAGTCTTGTGTACTAATACGTCCTTCGTCCTTTTCTTTTTTATGCCGAATCTTCTTGTATTGAGCTAGAGCTTGAATTCGAGTTGGCGGGAGGATTGGGCAATGGATTATGTTGGAATGGAAGTGAGATTGGCTTGGGTGGACAAGGCACTGGGGCTGGGTGCGCAATGTAGGTAGGTGTGTTGTTTCCAGGCATCAGCACAGAAACACCATTGGCATACACAGTCATCTGAAGAAATCAACAATATAAAGGTTGAGATGGCAGAACTTTCAGTTCCAATTCTCAAAAGAAAAAAAAAAAACCACCAAAATGGATAACAAAAAATCAAGACTGATCACACTGATAAAACCAAATACAAAAGGGCATGTATGAATCATCATCAACCAATAAATTTACAATCAATGATGATATTTGGAAAACTATTGGAAGAGAATGCATATTTATTCTTGTATTGATTGCATTCCTATTACCAATAGTCAACAAAAAGGTAACAAGTTTACAACAACAACAACAAAAATAGATAAGATGAGAAGAAGCTTGTCTGAATGAACACAAAAACTCACTGTAGCAAACAACAGGTAAAGGAAAAGAGTAGAAAAGTTGCATTCACCATAACATCATGCATGGAGGAAAAAGGAAGCACAGCAAACAACAGGTAAAGAAAAAAAGCAGTAAAGTTGCATTCACCATAACATCATGCATTGAGGAAAAAGAAAGCAAAGCAGTAGTGCAAGCATAGGTTGCGAGAAAAATAAAGAGTTTATTTTATCTCCCTATTTAGTATTTAGGGCTGCTTCCTTTTTCCACAATGCATGATGTTAAGAGTTTATTTGATTTATTTTTTTTAATCTCCCTATTTAGTATTTAGGGCTACACAGATTCTGAAGGCCAAAGTTACATATGAAGTAACTCAAACCTTATTTCTATTTGGTTACAGCTGGTCAGCTACAAGTTATTATTATTATTATTATTTAAATAGAGAAAGAGGATGATGCAGTAGACAGTGTATGTATTGATTAATCTTCTGGACGAAACACTGGGAAATTGTGCACACCTGGAACACATGTAAGAGGAACCAAGGTGCCATGGTGCATACTCATTAAGCCTTAATAAACAACCCAATCATCTACACACATCATAAGAAAACAACAGTGCAGATTAAGTATCCCATAGGTTAAAACTTTAGTTGGTGGGCGCCAAGTATTAGTCAGAACAGAATCAACAGATTATTGATTTTTGAATAAGAGTTGAGCTGTCTGGCCAATCGGATGACTCCAAAATAAAGCAGCTATGAGCTCTTACAACATACTAGGACTATTAAAGCTGAAAACCACCACAAGTGAACAGCACGGCCAAAAAGTTACAAGCACTTTCAAGAACTATATATATTGATTATCAATATTATCACAAAACAACCAATAATCTTTCAGAAAAGCCTTAGATCTAGAAGATGGGCAAGATTGCAGCAAGAAACTACAGTAACAGACACAGCGTCTCTGTTACTGTTGGCTTGAGCATGCAGTGCTAGCCTAAGCATTGATTGAGCACTCTACCTTTTGCATTTTCATGCTCGGAGGTCATCTTCATAAATTGGTAATAATTTAGGTAAATAGCCACACAGATTGTACTCATTTGCACCGGTTTTATGCTATTTGTTAAATTTCTAAAATTGTCACTGGGCCTATAAGCTTTTGCAGCTCACATAAACTGGTTTTGTTCATTTCCAAGGACTAACCAACCTCTTTGATGCATAACAGTCCACAAATATTAACTATAAACTTCCAGCACCGCAGCAAAAATACACAGTCCCCCAACTAATACTAATAGTCCTAATAACCTTTAGGGACCATCCTGTCTGAGTTGAGAGTACATTTAAAATGGGTCCCTAAGTACAATACCACATTAACTGTAGTCTGTGAAGGAGATTAAGACCTATCAACGAATGGGTCAGATGGAAACCACCCTTAAAAGTTGACAGTCGGCATGATCACATCATATAGTTATCTAAACTTAAGATTTTCCTTTTAAGTCCTCAGTTACATATAATTTTATAGTAAACAGATGACTACTCACTAATTAGCAATGGATCAATTCCGAAAGCTAATGAAATTTCCTTGTAGGCTTCCCCCAACTGATAATCCTAAAAAGACCTTCAGGGACCATCCTGTCTGAGTTGAGAGTACATTTAACATGAGTACTTAGGTACAATATCACACTAATCGTAGCGTGTGAATGTGATCAAGACCTATCAGGGGATGGCTCACATGGAAACCCTTTAAACCTGACAATCGGAGTGATCACACCATATACAGTTATCTAAACATAAGATTTTCCTTAAATTTGTAGGCTTGAGACCCCACAGTAAAGTTAGGTCTTGTATTAAACAGTAGGCTTGGTTTAGTAGGTGGGTCATGCTGTTTCTTAAAAGCTATGGCACATGGGAGACTGCTGATGCATTGCATCTCTCGCAGGACCCATCATAGGATATTCAAAATCAAATTACCCTGAATTCATATTTGGGTATGTCCAACCATAATGGCATATCACAAAAGCACATAATCACATAATGAATTATCTATAGACTATAATCCAAGGTTTCTTTGCCTAATGAGCAAGTTATATGGATAGCTAATTAAGAAAATACGACAGACTTCCCCCACAAAGATAACCTGTCCCGGACTCCGGGGACACTGGACATGCAGTAGCAACATAGTAATTGATGATGAGACTGATGGCCACCATGTAAAAGCAGTGGCTTTAAACAGCTAGAAGTACAACTAGTTCTAAGAACTCTTGGGTTTGGCACCAACCATTCAACAGACAGCTTCTCATGTAGGCCATTGCCCAATAATCATAAATATAAATCAGCACAGCTTTTATAAGGTGAAACTCTAAAATGTAAATGCTGCTGAGAAAAGAAAACATATAAAGTTGCAATAATTCCCTCAAGGAAATATTAGCTTTTGACACTGGAATAAACTTTGGTCCATCTTATAAAAGAAAAAGAAAAGGAGAATAAAACAAAATGAGCTAATTCTCTTTAGTGAAACTGAGAAGAAAAACTTGCACTGTGCTGCATTTAAATTTTTTTACATGGAAGAGATGGTTAGGATGAATCTTCTATCTCTGTTACAAATGGCGATTTGGGTGATAAAAAAAAAAATCAGACTTGAAGAAACAGGGAAAGCAAAAAAATATTCAGAGCAAAACGGGAAATCTTGAATTATGTAGCCAAAAAAAAAAACCTTCAGATGAGAACCAAAAAGATTGAGCATTGATGAACACCCAATTATAAAAGATGGTTGATAAATGTCTATGATCATTCCTTACAATTTACAAAATAGTCAGCTTTAAGATTAGAACCCCTGAAACAAATAGAACCCAGTAGCGGTGAAAATTAACAGGAAAAAGTAAATGAAAAAAAACTTAATAATCATAAAAGATAACATTAAGCACCAAAACTTTATGTCAGAATAATCATCAATATTTGCAAAATCAAAATAACCAACAAAACTGTCAAAATTAACAGAGGAAGGAACTACATTTCCCTCAAAATTGACATCAGATCAAAAGAAAAGATCCACTTAAAAGAATAAAATGAAAAGACCCCTTCAACATTTCACATTTACACTCAGAATGCAAATATAACACAACCCGGAAACAGAAAACAAAAATAGAACTTAAAGAAATAAAAAAAAAAACAAAAACAAAATGCAGAAACTTTAACACACACACACACAACCCAGAAATGAATAACAAGTGCAAATGACTTACTTTAGGAGATGGATAGCCAAGCTTGGGATTGAAACCCAAATGGGACTCAAGATCACCAGGACTGCGGTTACCATTTGGCGAAGTGGGTCTAAGGAATCTCTCAAAAATAGCCATGACCAAGAACATGCAGATGAGAATGGCAGTGGCAACAAAACCAAACGACACCGCATTGGCAGAGTTGCCAAATTGTTTCCAGTTATCTTCTCTTTGCACGTTGTTCAGTGGAGCTCCTATTGGTGACCATTCAGAAACATAATAGCTACCTTCAAATCCTCCTCTCATTCTGAGTTAATTCACTTTCACTCTCATTACGTGTGCTTTCTTGTATTGTTCATGGAACTTGGCAGTGAAATAACAAAAATGAAAAAAGAGGAAAAACAAAAAAAAAAAACAAAAACAAAAACAAAAGAGGCTTGAGTTGTTAAAGTTGAAGCGGTACTTAAGGCTTTGTTTACACTGGTATCAAGGCTTGTGTAAGTGTACTACTTATAAAACTTTGATATATTCAGGCTTGTAAAAAGAGAAACTGATAAAAAATAAAAAAATAAAAAAGAGAGATGTGGGCTTACAGGAAGGTGACTTGGTGGGAGAAAAATAAGACAGCTTTGGAATTTGGAGATACATTTTTTTTTCTTTTGGCTATTTTAACTTTTCTTGATTTTGTCTTTTTTCTGTTAGAAATTGTAAAATGGTTTCTGGGTTTTGGTAATTGAAAAACTTTAAATTGACTTCTCACTCACTGTTGTAGTTAATCCAGATAATTAGAGATATTTTAATTGATTAAATCACATGGCAACATGTTATAAAATACAATGAAGGGGCAAGAATGCCATAATCAAAATATTGTTTATGCAAGCATTTTTTTTCCTATCCAAATATTTGAAAAACTTTATAACACTTTATGAGGACAAAATGACAATCATGGATATCATTAATATCAATTTTTATATCTTTATGCAACCCACTTTAATTGATTAAAATAAAAAGACAGAGACCACATAACATGCAAATTAAAGATGTGAAGTGTGAACTCCCTAACCAGTAGTGCAACCATTGAACAGTCCAGGGCCGTGCCAGTTTCAAAATTGTTGCTTTTGTGTTAGCACCTGTTTTAAAATTTGGTTGTCAACACTCGAGTTTGAGATCAAAAGTGTATTTATTGAAAGAGTCTGGGATAACCGGAGGTTTTACATGTTCCGGTTAAGTTCGGATCGAGTAATTTGACGGTTGAATTTCCAAAGTTTCAACAAAAAAAATTGCAATGAAGAGCTTATTTACCCGCACCAAATCTTTTGTTCACTAATGAAAAGATAATTATTCATACATAAAACATAAATTAAAAAACCAACAAAAATATTAGACAGAGTGGATCCACATATCCACATATCCAATAGTGGATCCACATATGAGTAGATTTGGTGATGAAGACTGAAACTTTGCGATGCTTATGAGAATATTTACAATCTCATATATCTATAAATTGTCTTGTATTAAATTAATTGTATATTGTTGTAAAAATCTTTTTGTATAATGTGTGTATTATGTTGTTTTATTTCTATTTAGGGATTTGTAGTTACTGACTTTGCATTAAGGCTGAGGTAATGAGACCAAACTGGTCTCGTGATTATTCTTGTTGCTAAGTAGTTTTAATATGAATATGTATCTTTATTGATTACGGAAAACACATAATACATATAATATTTTATGTTATTTGATAATTAATCTTAGTTTGTATATATTTCATGTAAAAAAAAAAGAAAAAGAGAGAGAGAGAGAGAGACGAGGGCATCTGGGCCTCTGGGGTATTATTTGGACGACATTTGGCTATAAATTTCCAAGCTACTAAGCCAAAGTCCAAAGTCAGAGTTGCAGTTATAGGACACAGACGCCTGACGGGGCTTCAGATTCCTGGGAAAGAAGTTGATAAAATCATGAAAATAAAAATTCATCAATTTGATTTCTTCAACATCTCGAAAAGAGCAACATTGACTGTGGTCCCTAGGTACCCTTACGGTGAAAAAAATTGTCATGATTACGTGTCGTCCAGCATAGCAGTTTTGTGGTCCAACGTGGCGTACACATCACTAGTACCCGAATGCTTCTCATTGAATCCTATTTTACTTAAATTCTAAGTACGATGTTAATGATTTTATTTTAGTGGGAAATATCTGTTTCAAGAGTCTTGTCTTGGCAAGCGAACAAAATATTTTCGTCAAAAGACATTTATTTTCGTATAATTTTTTTTTGGGAAATTTACCAAGTGGTAATTTTCAAATCCGAGACCTGCTTAAAAATTTATAATAAAATGGGATAATTTTTCGACAATGAAGTAATATCGTTGTCGTTTAGTTATTTGAAAACGACGAACTCGGCTGATAGTTAACTGATTGAAACATTTTTTTTTTAAAAGAATCCTAATTTTTTGGTCAAAAAAACTTAAATTCTCAATATTAATATATATCGCCAATTTTTCAAATGATTTAATTATTATAATATTTTTAGCAACTGGCTTCGTGAAGCCCACATGCCGATGCCGTGTGTCGGGAAAGTGTTCCCCAAACACTCACGGTCCCACCAACGGCCTACTTACACGTGTCATATCCATCTCATTTCTCATGGTCTTGACACGTGGATTGAGCTAGAACGGTCGGATGGGTTAGATAAAGCATTAAAGCAGCAAAATTAGCTAAAGCTTCCCTCTTTTCCCCATAACAAACCCAACATATCAGCTTCCTTTGTCGGCTTTTTCAGCTTCGTACCAAAACACAGAGACATGTAATAGACACCCATATCAACGCCCAATATCACATCTTGGAACCCAGCACATCACAGCCGTTGATGATTTAATGTTGTTGATTAGTCAAAGTCAAATGGAGTGAAGGGGATTAAAAGAAAAACTCACGCGTGCGATTGCTTGTTCAGGTGAAGAAAGTCAGAAAATTGACTAATGATTGACTAGCCTCTTGTGTCATATGCGTCAGATCGTGGGGACATGGTCAGGGACCAAAAGGTTGCATGGTGGCTCGTGCCCGGCTGGGCTAATGGCTCACGTGAAAAAGGATCTTTTTTTTACTTTTCCTTTTTTTTTTTCCTTTGGCTTAAATTTTTGATGTCAAATCACTTTCTCGTCTTTTGATGGTGGTAAAAAAGCTTGACATATTTGACCACTTGATTGAGGGTTTAGAATTGGGCTCCCTTTGAGGCTTGCAGGCCCATGGCTATAATATTCAACTGGCCCAATTGCGCTCGTCTTTGGGGATTAATGTGGACCATATTGGGCTACTGTGTCTCTTTGCTTCGTGGAGAAGATTTGCAGATCTACATTAACACACGACTCTTTTTTGTTTTTTGTTTTTTATCGTAAAAAATCTTCATCTCAAGCCAAAGTTCAAGCTATATGATCTCTCATGAATCATAAATATTATTTAAGTACAATTATTTATATCATTTTATAAGAATCAATCGAAAGATGTTTTACTCACAGGCTTGATCGAGTAGTTTTCAAACAATTTATTTAACTAGTTACTTGAATTCCAATCCGTGGGAAACTATGTGGCTTAAAAAATTAATTTGGGTTTTGTCTATCTCTATCCCATATATTTTCAAAAAATAAGGAGAAAAAACAATTTAAAGATGTTAATTCATAACTTATATAGTCTTCATGATTTATTATTGTAATTTGATTGAACTTTTGCTTAAAATTTACTGTAGTTTGAAGGAGAGATTGGGATTTTCTTTGTAGTACTGGTAGCAAATGATTTGGCCCAAACAGGAAGCTACATCATTTCTTGAACAGGACTAATGCTTTAGTTTTGACAAACTAAATAAGATTTTGCCATGATTTTGGTTACTATTCCTGTCAAATATGGAAGCTCATCAAAGTAATGGGGACTCAATTTAGAGCTAGTTCCGTGTATAGACATGATACATAAATTAATAGAGTAACTATATGATTAAAACTTGCAAAATTAAAACATAATCATGGATGGGTCAATTGCTTCTTTCCAAAATTGGACAAACATCATAGCATTAATTTCTTCTGATATTAAGAGTTTTTGCCTTTTTTAAATGAAGATTTTTTATCCCATTTTAAGTTGATATAACTTAACGGATAATAGAAAATGAAAGTTTCTACAAAGTTCTTATTTATTTGATCTATAGGCACACAAAATCATTGGGATTGCTAGTAGTGGATCACTAATTGAGCATACAATCAAGACACGTATAGCTAGCTGTTTTTTTTTTCTGCCTTGTAAAATAGCAAACCCTTATACTACTAGATACTTTGTTCTATAAATTTAGATTATACTAATAAACAAAGCGACATCGTTTGGGATTACCACGAAACTTACGACGAAAGTTGAACGACACAACAATGGCTACAGAGCTCTTTCTCTCCTTCCTCTACCATTGGTTCAAAGCTTCTCCATGCATCTCTAGTAGCTGCAGTGTCAAATATGTGCACCATTGACATTGTTCTTTCTAACTCCCCAGCCATACGATACCCTGCCATGAAGTATAAATGGGTCCCAATCGGTGCCATAGTTAAGTAGAGCCGTTGGATTGGAGGCCAATCATCAGTATTAGTAGTAGTGCTCGATGTAGAAACTGGGGAATTGAGAATCTGAAGGCAAGATCCATTAACTTCATCCCACATGTTAAGCTTCCCATCATACGACTCGATATGACCTTTCCATGCCTTTAAGCAATCCCCAGAGCTAAATAGCCTATTATCCACATCAACAATTTGATTTGGTGGAATATCTAATTGCCACATACGCGTTACGAGATCCCATTTTCCCGTCTGCGTGTCGTACACCTCAGCCGAACTACGTTCCGTAAAGTGAACCGAACCATCTGAGTCAGCTCTCTCGACAAATCCACTGATCACGTGGATTTTTCCCTGCCACATCACCCCCACACATTTGTATCTCAATGTGCTCATGTTAGGCAAAGGAGTCCATTGATCAAGTTCAGGATTATACACTTCGGCAGATGCAATTCCCTTAGCACTATACAAATTGGATTTCCCTCCAGCCACGTAAATTTTATTATCACATACGGTACATGCAAAGTCGTAACGTGGTACACTTAATGGTGCACATTTGGTCCATTCATTAGACTTAACATTGTACCGTAGCACCCACGGCAAAACGTCGTCGTAGGCGTCGACAAAATCGTCCGATTCACCGGAGTTGTCAGCTCTCTTCTTGTGGCATAAGAGTCCACCAATTATGTAAATTGAATCACCCAATGAAACCATTGAAAATGCCTTCAAGATATGGTTATCAGTAAGGTCAGGTATGTGACTAACATGACTCCATGTATTGTTAGATGGATTGTAACATGCAATCCAATTAGAAATGTTTGATCTCGGCCCCGGCTCTCTCAGGCAAAACGAGGCCATGACAAGATGGTCGGAATGGTCGTGTGCCGGTGAAGGTGGCGGCGTCGACCGTGACGGAGAAGATAGAGAACCCATTGGAGTACGCAGGGGGGGAGATTTTAGAGTATATGGTCTGTATTATAATGTCAAATTGGGAGATTTTTAATGTGGGGAGTAAGGGAAAATATAAAGATGAATTAGCGGAGAACACAAGAAGAAGTTGGATTGTGAGCATCGACTTAGAGGTGGGCTTGGAAATGTTGTTTTTGTGTGGAGTCTAAAAATTGTGGATGAAATCTAGAGGTTTCTTGTTTATGATTGATGAAAGAATTGATTAAATAATTTGGTGGGATATTTGTCTCATGCATTTGGCTAAATTTGATGGACTGGAAGTAGGAGGATTTGCGATTAGTTCAAGAAGAAATTAGAAGAATCATTATATGAGTTAAAAATCAGTCATCTATTTCTCTCTTTTTTTTTTTATAAGGACAGCATTGTTTTTACTCCCATTTTTTATATAGAAGAGAGAAGCACATGGACCATCTAAAATCTGCAAGGTATTGTAATTTCTAGGTATAATAAGCAACAAGAGAAGATATTTGTAAAACTTATCATTGAAAACATCATAGGTATATCTTTATTTCAATTGGCAAATTGGTTTCTATTTGTCACATTATAAAAATAATTTATCATAGCTATGACTGTGTTCCATTTTCATGGATGCACAAAAGAGAGAGGGGCATGTGCCATGTGACATAGAAAGTGTTCTGAAAAAGCACCCAAAGGGGAGAAGGAAGCAAATCCCATTTAGGATACTACTACTAGCGCAAACATCTCGAATCTCACACTTTTGCTCTCCTAAATGCAACATAAATTTGGCTCTAGATTATAGGTTAGTTTATCAAGAAAAGATTGTTTCCATAATCATAAATAAAGTACATAATTTTAAAATCAAAGTAAGTTAATGGGATCTATTATCTTTTACATATGTTTCTTATGATCAGGTAATATAGATTTGAGACAATAGGCATGTGACTAGAAAATGAAATTAATCAATGAAGGGTGATAATGATATTTTCTATATTGGGCTTTGGGGATTGTAGCAAACAAAAAAGCCCACTCAATATCAGCATCTGGGTATTGTTTGAGTCAATGGTAGTATGGGCTCTCACATTGTTTAAGGGCCAATCCATGTGGCAAAATTTAATTCATCAAACTCAATCATCAAAGCTCAGTAAAAGAGACAAATGGACACTTGAGATGAATTCTCACAGAAATATTACTGCAGGTGCAGAGAGATGCCAAAGTTTGATTTGAGACACTACTTGCTTAGTTGGCTTAGAATGACAGCTCATGATCTGACATGATACCCACAAGTAGCAACAGCATAACTTGTGCACACAAGTGCAAATGGGCACAAAGCAAAAAATTGGATAAGGAAGTAGCAGAACAAGACAATGGGGCACTAGATGTCAGATGAGAGTATGTAAAGGCAAAATGGCTTTGTTGATAAAAACAAAAATGTGGGAAGTAGGAGTCACAGAGTAATCAAAACCCCCCACAGTGTCTCATTGCTTTCTGCTGGAGACAGATCAGTTTGGAGCAAAAAGGGAACTTTGATTTGACTTAGCACTGTAGCTTTTCATTGCCCATTTTTCCACTTTGCCATTTTATTTTGTGACCATATTAAGTTATTTCTGAAGTGTAGGGGATCTAAAGATGCAATGGTAATTTTATTACACTCTAATGGGGGACTTAATCAAAGGACAATTAGATGTATACCAAACACTTCTCTTGAAAGAACCCAAAGGACAGATTACGTGTCAGTGGTCGTTAAAGGCAAAAATTGTTAAAGAACAATCAAAGAATGCTATAATTTATTGAATAGATTTGTATAAACAAAACAATACCAATACATAATTGAAAATTCTAATGAAAATAACAACAATCAAAATTGAAACTTACAGTGGAAGTAATTCAATTTACAAACTCACAAAGCAGAATTTCGTCCCTACTCTTGTGCTTGTAGTTCTTCGGACGTCTGCCACCAGGATTCAACAATCTGAAGTCGAAATTCTGCACAGAAATCGACCCCTGGCGAATCTACTAGATTTGTGTATTTCGTTTTCTTCAAATATCAGAAACTGTTTGCAACGTTTTTCAAGGAACAAAATTGTATATTATCTGAAAAACGAATTGTTGTATATAGTGACAGTTGAAGATGAAATGGTGTGACTCCTTTTCAGTTTGATTGAAGGGTTGTATTCTTCTGACTTAAACTGGTAAATCAAAACCAGAATACTCAAAAAAGAAACATTATTCAGGTACTCTATCACTATTTGATATACAAACTCTTACAAAAATGCCTATAGCTCTAAGTCTGAGGTTAGAGCGAGGAGGAAAAAAAATCATTAAATACTTGACTCATTAACTTACAGACATCTTTCATAATTTTTTATATTCATTTATTTATTTTATCTCGCACTTTCTTGTTACTTTGTCTTTGAAAGGATGATGGAATTTTAGCATCCCTATGTGATTCCCAGAAAAGAAATAGACTACTGCCAACTGAAGCTACCACAGTATCTTTGAAAGACCAAAAAGATTTGCACTATCTTCTTTATTTTCCTTCCTTGTAAAGTTTAGACCTTTCTTGTTTGTTTTTAAACTTTGCACCATTATCAAATTCCAAGTATGTCTTTCTGCTTCTGTTTAAAGCCCTCTTGCTAACCAACTTCTTTAAGTGTTCTTTTTCTTTTGAAGTTTTTGTTCTTTTAGGGGATTTTGATTCAACTGAAATCAAGATTACATGGGTTTGGTGGGAAGCTTGGAATGGATGAATAGTCATGGTAAGAGGCAATGCAAGAGCCTGTTCTGGAAAATGAGGGCAGCATTGAAGAAAGCTGTGAAAACTGGGAACAAACAGCAGTTCAAGTTCCAGTATGATCTTTCCAGTTATGCTTTGAATTTTGATGATGGTAGTTGCAATTCTGGTCTAGTCAAGCAACCTAAGTTCCCAGAATGTTCAGAAGGCAAAAATGTAATGTGGGTATATGTTCTTTAGGTGGAATCTCATTGATGTTTGATCAGTAGGGAAAGTCACATAGACTGGATTAGTTTGTTTTGTGCATTGCTTTTGGGTATGATTTTTCAATTCGATGAGAAGTGAAGTACATGGAAATTGTTCAAGGAGATGATTCGCTCTCTCTTCTTTGCATTGTTCATCTCCATTATTGTTTTAGATTGTTAGCCTCGGAACATTAATCTCTCTCCCCCCTTTGGTTAAGTCTCTTCAGTTTAAACAAAAGTCACATGCTAACGTTGCCCACACATGCTCGAATTAAGAGAAATGAAGGTCCCATTTACCTTAAAGAAAGGGAAATTAGTATATGCCAACAGATGTAAATACAAACAAATGATCATGCAGACGTAAGTTACCGAACAGAATCCAGCTGAGCTAATTCTGTTTTGCTTGAAATTATCAACGAAATCCCCACAAATCTTTAAACGAAAAATGTATTGACATCAATCGTACAGGGGCTTAATGTCACTGAAAATCATCTAAGAGAATTAACATGAAACATCCAACAAATTCCTCTAACTAAAGTCATTTTGCAATAGCCGTACATGCATGATTAATCATTCCATTAAGCTCAATCTGTGTTCAATCTAGAAAGCTTGAATCCTCCGGATTTACATGCCTTTCAAACAGCAGCAGGATCATCTGTCATCACCATTATTGCAAGTCTCTAAAGAACTTTAGGTGGAAAATTGACAATGGTGCACCACCTTTAGAAATTGAAGCAAACCACCAAAATAGTTTTAGGTGGAATTGTTGTTTTGTTGATTTTTGAGTCATGTATTTTACTATAAATAGGGAGCTCAATTCATCCCAAAAATATTAAACTTCAAGGCAAGAAAACTTAGAGAGTAGAAAACCCAAAAATATTAAGCTTCAAGGCAGGAAAACTTAGAGAGTGTAGATAAAGATTGTGAGGTTTTTTTTGTAAAGTTTAAACACTTTGTAAAGTCTATTATTGTAGTAATAGAATTTAGTTTTCCTCATAAACACTCTTCAGTAATCAGAGAATCACAACATCATCTAGTGTTACAGTAGATAAATCATTCATGCGGGGATAAGCAGCTTTACCATCAAGATTCTGGGCCATAATCATACAAAGCCAATTAACCCCAGACAAATGGTCAATTTGTAACATTCCTTAAGAAACTTTGTTTTCTTCCTGGTTTAACAGTCATTCCTAAATGTTTTATGGTAGATGCAATTTATTTATCTTAATCCAAAAGGAAGTCAGAATTTACAAAATTCTCACAAAACGGTTCCTCCCAATTAGAGAAGATTCAGAACAGTAATACTAACATCTGACCATAACCCCCCAGTTGTGTACACTCAATAAGCATTTTCACAGAGAAACTGTTTGTAACAGTTTCCTAGCATCACTGAAGACCTAGCAACAAGTAAATAACATTTCTCTAAACTGGGCACCTGGCCCATGGAATTCATATAAATATAACTTATCCAAAGCTGTGACTAAGATCTGCCATACCGGTAAGTCCAACTCCAACCTTCGATCCCATCTAAGGCTATAGAACTTTTATTAAAGAAAGTATTTTGTAAAGTGGGTTGTCTTTTCATACCAATAACTTCGAGCAGAAAACTTTTATAACTAAAATTTGTCAGACATAAACCTGAAGCAAACATACTAACCTTTTTCATGACTCTGGCTGCATTAACCTCACTGGCTGTCTTCAGGCGCTGTGATATGTACAAAAGGTCATCAACAGGACAGTTGGAGACATCTTCAAAAGCCAACAGTGCAACTGTCCTCTCCAGCTCTTCTAAAAAGCTTTGCTGCAGAAAACTCTAATTTCTTTAGAATTGAATACCAACACCAAAACAGATGAAGATGCAACTGATAACTAAGCAAATAAGGCAATAACTGCAGCTCATTCATGAAGAGAGAAGAATGAAATCATGTGACGATTTCAAAAGCACTACTTAACATGTAAAATAAGTAGGCAAAACAAAATTATGATGAATTGAAAACAAAATTATCTTCTCATCTGGGTGCAAGCTCCTCCTGAGCAAACTCCAAAGCCTCTTCCAATTTTCCATTCCGAATTTAATTCTATCAACCTCTGCTGTTGGAGATGGAGAAATAGTTGCGGATTTGTATCCAATATCTGCATACAAAAGTTTCAGAACATAAATATTAGGACAAAATATTCCAAAATTTTCCATGATAGAAAGACAATGATATACTTCTAGTTCACATATGGAGAAAACAATACTGCAAACTTCTAGCCTTAGATATCATCAAGAGGAAAACTGGTCCATTGTTTCCTAACTTCAAAAATTGCATAGCATAGACAACGTGTTTTCTCTTATTTCACTTACTAACATTCCTACAAGTGGAGAAGGAAGTTGTGAAAACTGACAACCCTGTCAACCAACATTTATTGGTATTTTTTTAAACATTTCTTTTCTCATATCTATACTTACTAGTCATATAATATGTTTAATAATGTCATGCTTCAAAGACAATTATTAGTCGTATGATATTTTCTTCACAGTTATGAGATATTTGTAGTGAATGGAGTTTTGTTGTTTTATGTTTGTTAGGCTATGTCCTAACTAGGCTTAATTCTTAAGTATTCCTAAGCGTATTGTAAGCCTATGAGCCCCCAAGGGGTGTGGTTTGGTGGTGAAGGGTCCAGAATCTCACCTTGAGGTTCTGGGTTCGAATCCAGGGGGTGCAACTTCTTGTAAGAGCCTGGGGCAGCCGGGGGTTTTACCTGCGCCGCGGCCCAGAATGAGTGGTTTGGTGGCGGGGTTTCCAACGATTTCAAAAAAAAAAAAAAAAAAAAAAAAAAAAAGTATTGTAAGCCTATGCCCTTAATTAAGGGGTGTGGTTTGATGGCAAAGGGTTTGACTTGATACTTGGTTGTCAGGTCCTGAGTTCGAGTTCAAGAGTGCATTTCTTGTAAGAGTTTGGGACAGCCGTGAGTTTTACCTGCTTCGCTTAAACTCGAGTCGGGTGATTTTGCGGCGGGATTTCTAATGTTTCCCAAAAAATGTATTGTAAGCTTATATGGCCTAATGTAATCTTTACCATTTCTGGTCTTTTTATGCAATACAGTATATTCTTCAAGAAGACAATTATTGGATGTAAGCAGTAAGCAATTTGCCGCATTATACCTGTTGACGGCTGATTTTCGTCTCAGGGGCAATAAAGGAAATATTGCTCCCGGGATTACCTTCCTTCAACAATGAATTTGTTTGGTTATGGGAAACCAAAAGCAAACTTAGTGGAAGGCGGAAAAACACACAAATTGACAAATGAGTTTTAACGTGGTTCGGCGGATCGAATATAACTTACGTCCACGGGCACAAAACGATGGAGGTTGTTTTATTGCCAAAAACTGACTCGGTCGACCTGTTTTGAATGAGGTTGGCGTGTGGCCGAGCAGTTGAAAGAGATTACAATCGCTATTTTTCTATTGTTACAAGTTATGGTTTTTTTTGCCTCCTCTAAAACATGAGACTATCCTCCCTTTATATACTCCATAAAATGTGATACTGTTCCTCCCACTTGCAATGCTTCCCACGTAATGCCTGACCGATTTAATAGGTTCTCTGCCCTAGTCCTGCCTTTGCCGAAAGTAAGCCTGCAGCCTGACGGTTCTGTCACATCAACTCTGTTTTCTCCTCTGCCACACGTAATAATAATGGTGACAGCCTGGACGGTGCTTCGGGGAGATGACACGTGTAAAGGAAAATCATAGACTCTAGTCTTCTGTCGGTTGCCAAGTGGTCGGCCAAACAATTTGCCGAACTCATCGAGCTATTTTCGTCCTATCCTGAAATGTCCGAGCTCTTTGACCTGCTCAAAATGGGAGCAGAATAGGCCCGAACCGAGCTAATACCTAAAGTGGTCGGCCATAGCTCTGAGGTGATTGGTCTTGTAACTTATACCATATCGCGTGCTCTGGTCGGCCAGATCCGAGAGATTGTATCCGGACTCTCTGCCGGGCCGAGGAGTGACTAATACTTTCTGAACACCCGTCCCTTTTGGAAAAGGGGAAATTTCATCTCTGCCCCTGATCGCATTGTTCAATGTGCTTGTCGAAATACACCATCAACCATACCTAATCATCACATCAGTATATCTTTATCCTATCTGTGGGCAACTTTCTCGAAAGCATCCTAGATATTCCCACACTGTACAACCTTTTTAACAGCCATGCAATCAGTTATTGTTGCAAGATCTATATCTGCTATTTCTCAATAAGGAAAAACAAACAGTTCATAAAACCAACCATTCATGCCACAAATATGAAACAATATTAAGAGCATGCCATTTGATAAAAAAAAAAAAAAAAAAAAGCACAGAGGATACGTTCAATTCCAGATTCCATCCGGAATTTGTTAGCAGCAGCAGCATAACCTTCAGTGACAAGAAAATTGATGACTAAATTATTCATATCTTCTTTCCTAATCTTTACATCATTGAACTTCTTCTCCCACTCTACCAGCGTAATCACTTTCTTCGATGCACCCTGTGTTAGAATATTTTATTCTAATTATGGGCTTATATTAATTGTGATACATGTTTTAAATTTTAATATAAAGCGCTAAGATAATTGATATTGTAATAGAAACTGTGAAGTCCAATTGTTTGATCTAATAAAGTGGGCTGCACTCTATGTTATTTGATGTGTGGATATTAGAGCGGGCTCTGGATTTGTTATGGGCTTTTGATGGGTGAGCCCATTACACTCCATAAATTAGTGAGTTAAGGTCTCACCCTCACTCCCCTATAATAGCTTACTCAATAAGCTTTCCTTAATTATTAAGCTTTATGTCTCTTTCATAAATAATTTAGCAATAATGCTAACTTTACGTGAATGATTCATTCACGAGAAGCTTCTGTTGATGCTATATATATGTGTGAAATGCATATAAGAAAGTGTGTGATGCATATAGCATAAAGAATACAGAAGTTCATAAAGCGTGGGTTAGATTGCCGTGAGCAATCATAAGGAAAACAAAAGAGAGAGATTAAAAGCTTTATAAAGAAAGGCCTAAGGAATAAGGAAGCTTAATAAGGCGAGTAAGTTTCTCACCATCAAGAAGTGGGGAGCATAGGGTGATCTCCTCAGTGCAATAAATCAACAGATCTAACAGAAATTTCCGCTGCAGATATGGATTCTAAATCAGGTACGCTCTCTGGATCATCCGATTAATTCATATAATTGTATTCTAAGCTCTTGTGTTAAAGATCCTGTTGCAAATAAATTCTAACACCCTATGCACAAACAGGTCTACACAAGATTACACAACCACCTATATAATATATATACTTGCAACAACACTACTTGATTAATCATAGAGCTGCCATCCAGATGTTTTTTTTTTTGAAGAAAAACAGAAATTCATTGCTTACTTAAACGAGGTGAATATACACCTAATATTTGAAGGAAAGCTATCTTTCCAAATAACAGGATAAACTTCGCTGATTGCCAACTTAGCAAGAGCGTGGGCTATAAAATTACAGAGACGAGAAACATGACCAACAAAAAACCTATCTAAACAGCCTAGCTTCTCAACAATATTATCAATAATCCACAGGATCTCTGACATCGTGTCCTTTCTGTTAGAAATCAAATCCACTACTTGGGAACAATCCGATTCCACAAAAGGCTGTCGAAAATTCATTTCTTTCGCAACTTGAAGCCCAAACTTTATAGCTTCGGCTTCAGCAACCCGCACATGTTTAAAACTAATTGATTGAGCTACTTTAACTTAATCTAAGGGAATACATTTAATCATGCAACTGCTAACTGGAACTCAGCAATTAGAAAAATAAAAACTGCTGACATTTATTTCATATAATTGAAAGAATACCATTAATATTGCCTCGGTTTCCGCTAGCTGATGAATCACAGTGGCATCACTGCACCGCCACCTTCATTGCCGTTAATTTCTGATTCCATTAACTGAAAAGAAATCTATGCAAAGTTAATCATAAATTTAAATAATCTTAAAAACGAAAATTGGAAACCCTGGTTACGCGAACGCTTTGAGGAAGAAAAAGTACCAGAGATAGAGGTTTTTTTTCCCTTTTTATTGTAAATATAGCTTATTATTTATTTCCGTTGTAATCGAATGCCGCCATTTCTTTTTTCTTTCTTCCACTTTTTTGGTGGGTTTTGATGAATTTCTTGGGATGGTTTGCTTGTGCTTGTCTGCGGTGTATTGTGATGACTGATGAACATGATCATCAATTATTTGTTTATTGTGTATTAAATAAAAATAAGTGTTTTTTTAAAAAAATTTAAATTAAATATTTTTAATTTTAAAAAAAAAAAACTTCAAAAACCGTAATTGATGATTAATCGAAAATAATCAAAAATTATTCGAAAATTAATTAGTGTCAAATTCTCGATTTCCAACATAAGCATATATCATAAACTAACATAAAATAAAAAAATTGCTTGCTGCAGTGGGACGTGTCTCTTTCAGATATTTGGACTTTGCCCTCTTGGGGGTAATCTTTCTGCAAGTTCCTTGTGCCTATCTGAATCTGAATACTTGAGTTCAATCATAGTTTGATCTTTCATTTTTGCAAGCTTTTCTGGCAGTGCCGAGATCTCTCTGGATTTATACGAAGATGGTAATATCCCTGTCTGGTTGCTGCTTTCTCAATTCTACTGACTTTTGGTTTAGGTGTTGGCTTGTTTCTAAAAACTGCCTTCAGAATCTTGCTTTACGCTTTCTTCAAGCTTGATGCAACTGTGTCCTTTTACAGGCATTGGGTATTCTCAATTGCATAGTTTTGTTCAAGTTTCACAGTAAATGATATCAGAAAATGCATTCAACATTCGCTTCAGTGGTAAAATTGTGGAGCAAGATGGCTTAAGTTGTTAGAATATTTTATTCTAATTTTGGACTTATATTAATTCTGATACAGTTTTAATATAAAGCGCTAAGATAATTGGTTTTGTAATAGAAACTGTGAAGCCCAATTGTTTGATCTAATAAAGTGTGCTGCAACTCTTTATTATTTGATGTGTGGATATTAGAGCGGGCTCTGGATTTGTTATGGGCTTTTGATGGGTGAGCCCATTACACTACATAAATTAGTGAGCTAAGGTCTCACTCTCACTCCCCTACATAACTTACTCAGTAAGCTGTCTTGATTTATTAATCTTCTCTCTCTATTATAAATTATTGATTTGATATAAAATATAAAGTTAAGCTTTACATCAAATCACTTTGCATTATTATATACATTAATTGAGATTTGATGTAAAACATTAGTATTAGCCTTACATCAAATCTCATATCCTGGCAAATGTATTATAAAAGAAGGAAAAACATATGAAGTTCATTGTACTGAATTTCATTTTTTCCGAGAGTAAGCAAATGAGTAAAGAGGTGAGAGAGAGAGACTTTTGGCTTGAATAAAACATAAGGCATAAGAAAGCTTAATCAGGATGAGTAAGTTTCTCACCATCAAGAAGTGGGGAGCAGAGGGTGATCTTCTCAGTGCAACAAATCAACCGATCTATAGAAATTTCCGCTGCATATATGGATTCTAAATCAGGTACGCTCCCTGTATCATCCGATTAATTCATTTAATTGTATTCTAAGCTCTTCTGTTAAGGTCCTGTTGCAAATAAATTCTAACATATGGTATCAGAGTTTCAGGAACACAATCTTAGAATTTATAGATTTTTCATAAAGTTGAAGAAAAATCTGTTGAATTTTTCGGATGAATTTTTTTGTTGAATCCATTTGATCTGTTGATCGAAATCATGAGAGAAAAGCAATTTGCTTTTCACATATATAAATTTGCCTTTAAAGCAAATTATTATTTTTTGAAAGTTGAAATTGTCAAAGAAGGCTGCCAACCTTCATAAAGAAATGTCAATTGTTTTTGGATGGGCTGCTCACACCTTCACAAAGGCTGTAAGGAGCGTGTGGCGCACGCGCGGATAATGTCCAGATTTGGCAAATTATGTTTTGATTTCTGGTTAATAGCATAAGGCCCCTGCTATTATATTTTTGATCCCTGAACTTCATTTTAATTTCAGTTTTATCCCAAAATTTTAAAATAAAGTTATATTTAATTTTGTGTGACAATCTAAAAGATAAATTGTTATCTCATGAAGTTTTATTTATACATGGGTATAAAAATTATCACTGGTTAGAGAGAATTAGTTGTCTCTCATAAAGTAAAATTTCAATGCAATTAATTTATTTGTGACATAGATAAATATAAATGATTAATTTATCTCATAAATTTTGTCACAATATTCATGAATGTAATTTTATGGACAATTCGGCCCCTAGTCTATAAAATTACATTATAAAGGTTATTTTACAAGATAATATAAGGTGTATCCCTATGTGAGAATTGCTTATGAGTTTAGTGGAACTGCAGCCACCAAAGTGACATTTTTCACTGAATCTTTTAAGTGATGGCAATCTTGCATGTTTTAAGGATGTTTCTACTTTTTGATGTGCAGACTTCTGTCCAAAGATGTGGATTGTATGTTAAATTTTAGAAATGTTACATATAAGACATATAGTTGGGAATGAACTAGTCTGAGTGGTTTATTCACCAAAATGTGGTAAATTTACAAGTATTGGATAAGTTTCTGAATCGTCTTATATGAATAATTTTAATTACATATTGTATATTCTACCCAAAGGTGTTTATACAGTGATGTGCTAAAATTCTTGGTATAATACTCTTTTATGACTTGGAGTATTTATTATCTTGTGTTGTGCTTAAACTAAAGAATTGCATTGTTATTTGTTTTTCAGTCACTTTTTAAGTTAACAACACTACTGTGACTATAGAGATGTTATCTGGCTCCAATTTTAAAGTGTGGAAGAGAGATATGTTGTTGGCTATGGAATTAGCAGACATTGATCTTACTATGAATACTCATAAGTCATCTGATATTGATAGTTCTAATACTGATACGAATAAGCAGATGCATACAGTATGTCATAAGTCAAATCGCATGTGCTATTTGACTATAAAGAGATCAATTCATGAGCATTTGCTAAGTGGTCTTCCAGAAACCTCTATAGCAAAAGATTTCCTGACAGCTGTATCTAAAAGATATAAAGTCTCAATCAATGCAGACATTGGTACCCTTCTGAAGCAATTATACTCAATGAAGTATAATGGTAATGGAGGTGTTAGGGAGTACATTTGATGATGGTCCATATTCAGAACAAGCTGAAAAATCTTAACATTGTTCTTCAAGATGCTTGCATTGTCCATCAAGCATTGAATACTCTGCCTACAGAGTTTGGTACAATTGTAACTACTTACAATTCGAGGGAAGAACCGTGGAATGTTAATGATTTCATTGTCATATGTGTTGCTGAGGAAGAGAAACTTAAGGCAGAGCATACAGATACAACTCTAATTGTTTCTAAGCCTCACAAGAAATGTAAGAAATCTAATTTTTCAACTTTTGGTAATGTTCAGAATTACAATAAAATTGGTCAGACAAGTGCTGTAGGTGGTACTAAAGGTGTCTTCAAGAAAGAACTTAAATATTCTTTTGTAAAAAGAAATGGCATAAGAAGTCAGAGTGTTCCAGGTATAAAGTTTGGTTAGAGAAACATGGGCATACAGGTAACTCATTGGTTTTTGTTGTATGTGAATCCAATTATGTTAATGCCACATCCAGTTCTTGGTGGCTTGACAGTGGAGAAACTAATCACGTTGCTTTCATATTGCAGGGATTCATAAACAAGAGGAAACCAAATAAGGATGAGTTCAAGCTCGTAGTTGGCAATAATGAATTGGTGGAATTACATTATGTTGGAGATGTTTGTTTAAAACTAGACTCCAATTATGAACTTGTTTTGACAAGTGTTTTGTATGTACCATCTTTTAGACGAAACTTGATATCAGTATCTGTACTCGACAAACAAGGTTATGGTTTTGAGTTTAATACAGGTTCTGTATCTGTATATTTCAACTCAAATAAAGTTGGCCATTGTGTTTTGTCATACGGTTTGTACAGTCTCTGTTTAGCATCAAATGAGTTCTATTCCAATTCATATAATGTGAACAAATTGCCAAAAGACCCTTAATAAAGGAAAAGTCATCCATGTTGTGGCATAAAAGACTTGGCCACATTTATAGGAAAGAGTAGAAAGGTTAATAAGGTATGATATCCTCCATACTCTTGACTTCAGTGACCTAGAAACATGTTTGATTGTTGTAAGGGTAAATTAACCAAAATAAAGAAAAAAGAATCCACTCGTAGCTCCGACCTTTTACAAGTTATTCTTACAGACATAAGTGGACCTTATTCACCCACAATTTGCAATAATAAGTATTATATAACATTCATTGATGATTTTTCCCGATATGGATATCTGTACTTGATTAAGGAAAAGTCTGAAGCCCTTGATAAATTCAAGATCTTCAAGACTGAAGTTGAGAAACAACTGGGAAAAATTATCAAAATTATTAGGTCTGATCGGGGTGGTGAGTATTATGGTAAACATGGGGTCAGTGGACAAATAAAGGGACCGTTTGCCAGATACTTAGAGGATTGTTGAATAGTAAGTCAATTTACTATGCCAGGTAGTCCTGAACAGAATGGTGTGGCCGAAAGGCGGAATCGCACCCTTCAATAGATGGTAATGAGTATAATGTCTATAACTAATCTCACAGACTTCCTTTATGGTGAGGCAATTAAAATGGCCTTATATATCCTCAATAGAGTTCCAAGTAAGTCTGTTTCTATAACTCCTTTCGAAATATGGACTGGTAGGAAACCTAGCATGAGTCACCTCTGTGTTTGGGGATGTCCTTCGGAAGTACGCCTTTATAATCCCATTGGAGGTAAATTGCAATCCAGATCTACTCGTTGCTATTTTATAGGATACCCTGATCATTCTAAAGGCTACAGATTTTACTGTAGAGATGAGGGTTATAAGATTGTAGAATCACAAACAACTAAGTTTTTTGGAATTTGATGTGGCTGATAATGATAATCATACAGAAATCTCAAATCAAGAAAAACAGACCAGAATTGTTCATATACCTATACCCATACAGTCTGAGACCTTAGAACCTACACCTGCGACTAATCCAGTTATGGAGGAGGAACCCATACAGGTAAACGAGGTTCCGCCATTACAGGATATAGCTGCAGAGGTTCCATTAAGAAGGTCAACCAGAGTAAGGCGGTCTGTTGTTCCCCTGATTATGAGTTTATTTAAATGAGATTGATTATGCATAAGCCATTGCACTGATCCAACAACTTTTAAATAAGCTGTTTCTAGTTCTCAATCCGATCTATGGTGGAATGCAATGAGAGATGAAATGCAATCTATGATATATAATGGTGTGTGAGAGCTTGTTGAATTACCTGAAGGTTGTAGACCTATTGG
>SKCR01054172.1:0-53325 GCA_019454045.1 Zanthoxylum bungeanum | reverse complement strand
GAGAGAGAACGATTAATTTGGAATTAATCGATATAATTATTATATTCGATATAATAATCGAAATTCGATTTCGACGCGAAATTAAAATTAGATTTTAATTCGGGCGTACGAGTTAATTTAGAATTAATTCGTAAGCGACGTAAATAAAATTCGCTAGGAGCGATTATTTATTTAAATCCGATTTAATTAACGTCGCAACGCTAGCTCGGTATTTCGGAAATATCGAACCCGAACGCGTGAGTGGACGTGGGCCCACTTTCATTGGGAAACGTGTGGGGCCCACATGACACTTGTCATTGATATGGCATTGCATGTTAATAGTGTACAAAACACTCTAAGGCATTGCATGGTGATAGTGTGCATTTCACTCAAGGTTTTGCATGGAGTTTGAGTGTTTGACACTCTAAGCCATTGCATGGTTATGTCATAGATTTATTATTAATTTAATAAATTATAACATAAATATAAATTGATTTTTGTTAGAAAAAGATTAATTAATTCAAGACTTTACACCAAAAATTCTCTCTTCTCTCTCAAATGCCGAGAACTCCATTGACAAGGGCAAGGAAGATTTGATCTTCCATTTCTCCATTTTTGCTAGCACAAGCAAGGGATCAAAAGAGGTGATAGGGAAACCATCAAAGAGCTTGGAATACAAGAGCTTGGAGCTTGGAGTCTTCTTCCTCCTCTTGGCCGAACCATCCATCACTTGGAGCTTCTACCATTTGATCATCTTCTTCATCACAAGGCATTGTAAGTATGATTCCGCCATACTTCATGTTTAAATATATATTCTTTGTAGTATTTTACATGCTTAATCTTTCTTGGACATATAATACAAACAACAGTACCAAGATGGTTTAGGCTAAATTGGTTGGATCCAATTGGGCCCAAAACCGCATCTATAAAGCCCAAATGCGACTAATGGACCTTTAATGTTTAATTGGGCCTAATGGGCTAAATTGATTTCTGGGCTTATGGGGTAACTCCCGGATTGGACTTTGGTTATTGGGTTTGACCCGAGTTGACCAAAAGTCCACGCCTTAAAGAAATTAATTAAAAGCCCATTGGACTTTAATTAAATTAATATTGGATATAAATCGAGCTTTGAGACCCGTAATGATTAAATTTGGAATTTAAGTCGTAAAGGTTTATTAATAAAGTGTAATATTTAATATGGAATTAAATAACGAATTAGTATTAAATACAAATTGAATTGGATTTAATTATGTAGTTTAATTTAATTCGAGAATTCATACTTTGAGTACTTATTCGCAAAATGAGTTTGACTCGCGCAAAATCAAATCGTTGTTTGAACATTAGATAGTCACTAATTATCAAATTAATTAATTTGATTATATTGATTGATAACATGCTTGTGTGAATACATGGTTGCGATGCATGAATATGTATATCGGATAGATATTAGATGGGTGGGGCAATTTTAGAAATTGTTGTAATAAATTTGATTTATTAATTGGACCTGCGTGTCCAGCCTTATTACCTCCTTACTCTTTGTATTCTCTTCTAACCTATTCCCCTCAATGTAAATGAGGTTCTTTAGAAGTGTAGTGTAACGGGTAGAAGCAATACTTGTGCTAGCGGGAGAGAGGAAAGGGAGAGATTTGATCTAGGATCAATGTGTTAAATATCCATCTGCATATCATTAATTTTATTTATACGCGCTTTATTATGTATTTAGAATTCATGTTTAAGGGTGTATGATGATGAGACCTTAACAAATATAATAAATTGGTTGCCAATTTGCAATCGAAAAACCTTCACAAATATTAAGCATTTTTCCTTCCATTGAGTGATTCTTACTCAAGATCTAAGACATCATTGGTTTGTTGGCCAAATTCAAGGCCTTTGTCCGTCGAGGATGTGTTTGAATCACGAAGGCTTTTTCCATATTGGTGTCTTGTCCAAGTTGTGGTTTGTTGGCCAAAGACAAGACCACTTCTTGTCCATCGACATTGATTACGAAGCTTTCCGTGGTCAATGGATCACGTTGACTGGGATCACTAAGTTTGTTGTGCCAAAGCCAAGGCTTAGTTGATTCAGAGGAAAAAGGTTAGGCAATATATTGGATATATTGTATATATGTTTCGGACTTGGATGTCCCCCTACTGGATCTAGGAATTGGATTGGATCCAATTGATCTTAGAGATCTACCTAGTTAATTATCATACAATTTGTTGGCCAAAGTCAAGATTGTGTGATATTTAACGGGATCCTAGCCCACTAGGAAACACGGTTTCCCGAGTACTCGACAGAGGGTTAGAGGCTCGCCGAAAAATAGTGGGAGGCAAGAATTGAATTTGCAATATTCGTTTAATTACTTGCCATACGCGCTCAAACAAATATCATTCGTCAAATAAATTAAATGTTTGTTGGACTAATATTTAAATCGTTGTTTTAATTAACAGTTGGACTGTATTCAAACAAATATAAGTATAATTGATTAATATAGTTGGACTATAATAATCATTATATTTAAAAGTACCTGAAATCGTTGATTAAATAGTTGGACTATTAGAATCAAAATAAAATTGAAAGATTGACATTTAAAACATAATCCTAGGGAAAATGTATTTAAATGGTTTAATTTTTAAATTGGGAATAATTTCAGGATAGTCCTGGAAAATAATAAGTTACTTTATTTGATAAAATAAAATATTATGCCTAAGCCGAGAGTTAAGCAAATAGTAGAGCATGATCTTTGGAAGATTCATGTAATGATAACTTAAGTGCTTAATCCATTAAGCTTGTCGTAGTAGACTCCTTAATTTCTTAATCAGAACTAAGGATTAGATCATTAAAGTATGATAATGAAATTGAAGGATCTTCATAGATCTATACTTAGATTTTAGAAGTACTAAATTGCAATAATTAACCCTTGGAGAGTTAATGACAATTCTCAATGAGACAAAGTCAAAGTTTGCAATAGGCAAGTAGCGCAAGGCGCACCTTACTTCGATATTCTAGAAACCCAAGGCTTGGCCAAAGGCTTCTGGAATGTTGAAAAGGGAAAAGGCAAAATCATTATAATCTTCTGGGAAGATAAAGGACATATCCCAAAATGTCTGCCTAAATTGTGGCAAACGGGATCGCGGAAGCGTGACTGCCGTTTGGACAAAGCAGACATGAAGGAATTAAGGACAGGGCAAGGCTCTGACTTCAAATATGTTTGTCATAAATATGTTCATTACTGGTATTAAAATTGGATTTTAAATACTTAGTGTGGTACATAAATATATACTGGTGTTCAGAATCTACTTTGAGCAGGATACTGACTTCCATAGAGATTTATCTGCAAATTGGAAACAGGACGAAAATCGTTGTTTCAACCGTAGATACCGATTTTAGGAACTACCATCGGGTTTGTACCTAAATTTGGAAACTGTTATAATGTAACTAGTTTGACTAGAAACATTATCTCTATATCAGTGTTTAACCCGCTGCGGGTGAACCTTTATATTCTAGAACACTAAAGTGTTTTATTATATAAAGATGATATTGAGATAAACACATTAGATGTGAATAACAGAATTTATATTTTGAATATAAATAAAATCTCAAATATAACCTGACAAACAAATAGCTCAAACTAATTTGATCAGATGAAACATATGTGGCATTGTTGTCAGGGACACAATTAAACAAGACTCGTATATCCACAATTTTGAAGAGTGGATACTAGGACTGATTTGATTCTATTCAAATAAAGTCTACGAATCTAGTTTATTGGGCAAAGTGCTTAAAACACTATTTACTTGGTAAAAGTGAAAAAGCCACCGATCTGATAGCCCTAGTTCATAGTGAAGCTAGAGGGCCCATGTCTAGCTAGGCTAGAAGTGGATATGAATATTTCGTGACCTTTACGGATGTGGCATCGCGTTATGGTTATGTGTTTCTTCTGAAACACAAATCGGAAACTTTTAGAGTTTCGACACGAAGTAAACTAACAGATCGGCTAAAGTATTAACCGTCACGGTTAGACCATGATGAAAATACTTAAGCAATAAGTTTCTAATACTTGAAAGAGTATAGTATTCTTTCAATGAGGACTCCTCCCGGAACACGTCAATTTGACGGTGTGTCCGAACAGTGAGTAACCGAATTTTGTTAGACATGATAAAGTTAATCATGAGTCGCTCTGAGCTACCATTTCCTTCAACGAATACGCATTAACAGTGCAGAACTTATTTAGAATAAGGTTCCATAAAATCTGTTTGACAGACTTCATATTAGATATGAACAGGAAAGAAACCGGGTTTCTCATCCTGAAGATTTGGGAATGTTAGGCATATGTTTGGATGATACCAAACTAAAACCCAAATTCGTTAAGTGCCAATTGTAGGTTATCCTAGAGATACCAAAGTATAGTACTTATACAACTCACAAGAGAACAATTTAATTGTTGCTCGCCATGCGGTTTTCCTAAGAGGAATACCGATATGCAGTGGTAAGTGGGAGGATAGTAAAACTCGATGAAAATTGGAGTAATAATATTATAGGCACCGATTCCTAATGGAACACAAATAGTTCATCAAGGATGAAACTATACCATTAATCTTCGAATACACAAGAACCAAGTAATTCGGAGAGAGTCAGAAAACAACCTGGGGTATGGGTTTCTGATCTCACCTTATAAAGATGTTAATCTTTTGAGGAATACCAACTGACTACGTATGAGGAAGTGATACAAGGTATCGACTCCCTATTACGACAAAGTGTCATGAGTCCGAAATGGATTCCATGTATATCAACTTAGTTTGGATACTAGTTGATGTACCGCAAGGCATTGTGCCTATTGGTACTATATAAGTCTTCAAGGAAGACATACTTGGAAGGCAACATACCAACGTGTAAAGCTAGGCTTTTAGCGAAAATTTATCGCTATCAACATTGTGTTGATTACGATGAAACCTCTTACATGTTGCCACGCTAAATCCATTTGGATAATGCTTGCTGATGCTGCATGTTTCATTTATGAAATATGACAGCTGAACGGTAAAATCACTTTCCTGAAAAGGAAACCTTTTGGAGGTTGTTTACAACATCCTGACGGTTTTTTCGTATGAAACTAGCAAGCAAGGTTTGCAGGTTATTCGATCCATGTTTGGATTGAGGCGAGCATTAGGTTCTTGGAATTATAGTTTTGATGTAATCATAATGGTTTATGATTTAATTCAAAATGAAATGATTCTTGTGTATATAAGAGGGTTAGTGGGAGCGCACTGACAATGGCTGTCCTATAAAATAATGATAACAATATGTCATTTCTTGGAAATGATATTCCCATAATAAACAATCGCCGAAAGCTTGGCTTTCGAGAAAACTCTCCGAGAAATCATACATTGAAAAATATACGTGACCCGGTGTCTCATACGCTTTGAGCATATGGATTCACAATCAGGCCAATCCAAGTGATAGTCACTATATTGATGTTAAGAACATCCGTTAGTATCTAAGAGATCTAAGGATTTTGTCTTAGACTAAGGAGAAGGAGAACTTGAAGTGACTGGGATCACTATTGCAAGTTTCCTAAATCGATTAAACGACAACAAGTCGTAACAACGGTACAATACAGTTTGAATAACGGAAGACTGAGCTGGAAATCTTTCAAGCAAGACACTATTACCAAATAAACAACAAATGCGGATTATTGCTGCAGCTGAGGCAGCAATAGAAGCCATTTGGGTCGATAATAAATCTAATTAGATTAGATATAGTTATGTTAGTAGCTGAGCTAGGCTACAGCACAGGCTAAAGAATTAATGGTCTCATCAACGATCCAGATACATACTTCGATATTCATCTGATTCGTTCGGATCATACATCGTGGCGATGTGATGATCGAATAAATCGCATCAGATGATAATCATGCAAATCCGCTGACGAAAGCCTTTTCTCAGCAGTTTGAGCCAACCATACATAGTTCAGGTGGTAGACACTCGAGTGACTGGATATAGGCCAAGTGGGAGATTGTTGGACAATTATGACCCATAACGTCACTATTTGTACAGATCATGGTGTTGTTGTACAAATTAACTATATGACAAATGAGATTCATCTCTTATCATTTGTGATTAGATCACCAAGATGTATAAATGATAGGAGGTCCATATGATTAGTTCCTGGATTGAGAATGATATTATACAGTATCAGTCCACGAAGGATAAATCATTAAATATCCCTAGTCAGAGTATTATCGAGATTGGACATCGATAATGCGTAAAAGACTAGTATTACACTTGTGCGCGTTTGTGAGGGCACAACGGCATAGTTCTCATATATTTGGGTATAGGGTACTCATGCAAGTGTAATATGAGGTTGTGTTTTACAGATGGTACGGGAAACATCTTCGCTCTGGATAGACCCCTCGGAATTCTATTGGTAGTATGACTATGTGTCTATGGAAGTCCGAAATCAGGGTAGGTGTATTTGGTCTTAACCTGAGACTTGCACCGCTAATACTTATGACAATCAATATACTTTGGTTTTGGTCGTCCAGGGCTTTAACAGGTTTGGTGTACACCTCTGCTGGGTATATTGAGAATCGTAGTGTATTGGGTGTGATGTCAAGATGGAAGTATCACTCCAGTCATAGTGGAGATGATGGTCACGTAGGATACGGTACTGGTTCTCTTAAATGCTACAGCTATCGGGATATTATGACTAGGTCATGTATATCCGATTATAGAGACTAGTTACCAGACATCCGATATGTGCTTCGTACGGGGCAGACACAATTCCAGCCCCAGGCCTAGCACGTGAACATCCGATACTGGATCGACATACACAATACTACGTATACTACGCCTGATATAGATCGCTTATTCCTGTAAGCATGTTTCTGGAGAATTGGGTAGGCATGGCGTTTTGCTAGAAGCCAACCTTGTCTTGTAAATCGGTACAAACGTAGTACTAGGTACTTAAGTGTTCGGATAGTCCGACGACCGAATTTACTGCCAACATATCCGGGGATCTCATGGGTCGCTTCCCAAAGATTCACCGATGACGTATGACTCGCACTTTTATTAATCTGGGATTAATTACAGAGATATTTTATCTGGGATAAAATATCATTAAAAAAGAGATATCGATTAATTTGGAATTAATCGATAAAATGATATATTATATATATTATACGAAATTGGATTTCGACGCGGAATTAAAATTAGATTTTTATTCGGGTGAATGAATTAATTTAGAATTAATTCGTTAGCGACGTGAATAGTAATTATACTAGGCATGATTATTTAATTAGATTAGATTTAATTACGACGCAACGGAAAATTTGTTAATTGGAATTAGCGAACCCGAGCCCGGGATTATTTGGGAGCGCATTCGCATTTCGAATTCGAGTGCGGCACGCAAGTCAAATCAAGCGTCAAATTGCTACTCGTATCTAGTGTCACATCATTCGTCAATCAAGTGATAGATGTCTTTCACTTTGAGTGATTGACGCCAGTCACTATTCATTGATTGATGGAGTTGATGTGAGTGGTTGGAGCCTTAAAGGCTTGACTTTTTGATAGCCAAATTCATTGTAAATGAATTTGAAATTCACATTTGTGTATTAGATACAAAAATTAGAAACCAACCACACAACTCTCCTCTCTTTCTTCTCCTCTCTCTCACGCCCAAGGGGCTTCATTTTCTCCTCACTGGTTTGCAGTTTCCCAAGAATGAAGGGAAGCAAAAAGTCTTGATTTTATTGCAAAATCAAGAGTGCTAGCGCACTCCGAAGTCATACGAAGGTGATAGGGAAGTCCACACATGAGCTTGGAATCATTTGACAAAGCTTGGAGCTTGATGAAGATGATTGAAGCCGAAAATGGAGGAGCCACTGCAGCTCACTGCCGAGAGGAACAGAAGGCAAAAATCATATTTTTGTTCGTTGCCGCATCGCTCAATCGCTCGATGTGAGTATTCCACAACTCCCTCGTTGTATTCGTATTTGTTTCATGCTTGTTAAATGATCTTGGGATGCTTAGAAAATTCCAATAAATGAGGCTCTCCATAAAGAATAGTATGACCAATAGTCGGAAATAAATTAGGAGTAAAGTTGAATAAGGTATTTCAAATAGTTCCTAACAGTAGTACCTTTGTATGGGAGCCCATTATCATATATATAAATAAGAGAATCCTAGAATTATAAATGAGCAACATGTGCAACTACAACATGCATAGCTAGTGAGACCATCATAACCGAAAAAGACTTCATGACCAACCCTACCGTCCCAACCCTCATTAGATAACAACAGTAATGATTGACGTCAATGTTTGTCCCAATGATATTCCTATAATTAAGTGAACTCGTGGTGTAGTATACTATCCAATAAGGTAGGGCAAAAGACATTTAAAGGATCATATCCTTCAGATAAGAAGACATAGATATAAAACACGAAAACTTCAGATATTGTATAAGAGCATAAAAGAAGAGGAGAAGAACTCTAAGTAAAAGTTTTAAAGGAGAAATTGTCAAGATAAAATGATAAAAATTGAAGAATAAGAGTATCAACAGAATATATTGTGGAATTCATAGCAGCGAGCCCTTAGAAGCTGGTATAAGAGTGAAGTTCTATTAAATATAGATTGGAAGAACGATAATGAGTATAGCCCATATGTTTCCCTTCGCAGCGCACAGTTATAATTAAGGCTTAGGATGACTTGAAGCTGATTTATAGAAGTATAACATAGAAAGGGCCACAGAAACTAAGTATACGGATATTGTTGAGACTAGAACGACACCTGAAAAAATAAGACTATCGGAATAATTGAAAGTAGGATATCCTAGAGTGCAACCAAGCAAAGAGGACAAGTCATTGTAAAAGATAGTTAACCATATTTATACTAGCAACGAATTTAAAGGTACGAAAAAAGTATGAACATTAACCCGAACTGAGTCGCCAGTGTCGATGTGAATAGTAGGGAATACAGTTTAAGCACAAGTACACATACAGTTAAGCTAAATATAGGTACCTTATTCTTAACTCTTTAGCTAATTAAGAAGGACCGCCTGAAAATCTTCCCAGAATTAATATCCTAAATATAAGAGACATTGGTAAACAACAATAGTAAGCTAAAAGTACATGAAGAATATAACCATGAACTATAAGGTTCTAAGCCCCACAGATATGTAAAGATATGAGAACTTAAATGACATAGTGGATAAGCAGTTGAAGCATAGCGAAGAGAAAATAGATAGTTAAATAGTTAAGTTATAAGAGTGAATGCTAGAAACAGATCGAGCATGTGGAGCTAAGGAAGTATCAAGTACGATCATTTTAATAGCGACAAGGATTACTCTTATATATATTTATCCCAGAGTTAAGGTAATATGTGAAGAAACATAACTATAATGGACATAAGTATCTTTAGAGATGTGGGAGCACTAGTTGAGAAGAATTCAGATACATATTCAATAAGGTCACATACCACCAGTATGTCTTAGGTACAAAAAAACTTTTTAGTGATCATATTGGTATAAATACCCTATATAGACTAAGTATTGTTACTGAGGATTAATGATTCAACTTGAGTAGTTGTGAGTATTACCATATTAGCACTTATGCATCAAAATTCAGTTAAGACCTTATAAGTCAAACATGTTTGGGTGAAAGCAATAATAAGATGAGGGACCGTATAGGAATACTTAAAAAGTATTATGTGATGAGCGGAAAATATATCAATATTTACCGCCCTTTTAATCTAATATTTTATATTGTTTCTCGAGTTTGATGAATGTTTTGATGCGTTTTAATTTATTTTGTAGATAAAAATAATATTGGGTCTCAATAGAATCAACTCGGGACCAAAATGATGAAAACAGATAAAATATGAGGCAAAAATTGAATTTTACTGTGCGCGTCGCAACGTGAAACCTTCTCTGTGTCGCAATGCGAATCAATAATGCAGCCTGCTGACACTCATCTTCAACTGTAGCACGCGTCGCGATGCCCAAGCTATCACGCGTCACGACATCGATATAATAATTCAGTCTACCGACACGTTTTTTTCTACTATAGCACGCGTCGCGACGCATGGAGGCTATAAATATCAGCTGATTTCATTTAGAATTTTCAGACTTTCCATCAGGTTTCTCATAAGGAACGTGAGGATTGTATCCTGTTTGTATTTATTTTCAGTATTTTAATTATGTCTTTTTATTTTTAGAAATAATAGTTTGTGTGTTTTTATTTTCTTTTATGTTTAGTAATAAATTTCTGCTGGGGGAAGGGTGAAGCTTTTAATATGATAATATAGATTAATATCTCTTATTTTATAACATATAAATTATTTTTAACCTGACATAATTGGATACCACCTATATGTTCGGTTGGACTTAATTCAATTATTTTTAACCTGACTTAATTGGATACCACCTATATGGTTGGTTGGTAATATAATGTAAATTTATATATTATAATAAGGGAGATTTCTAGATTTGAAATATTAAAGGTGGATCCCCTAACCCCCAACATTTTATTTTAATCTAGGGAAGTGATGAAGCACAATATTCATGATTTTAATAATTGATTTAATTAAATTATGTGTGATGTTTTGGTTTTTTTATTGAATCTTAACCTTAATGCTTCATGTTGCCTGATCACCAATAAGATTGGTGTGGTAAACTTAAAATGAACTTGGATAATAGATTTTAGGTTTCATCCTTAGATTCAATAGTTTATGATCTCACATTAGAGATTTCCTTCCATGATAGGAATATACATGTCGGGTGTGGGTAGCCATAATTGGAACTTGACCTCAATGAATTCGGGTAACTTAATTAACATAGGAATATAGTTAATTGGGTTACTTTGGGGTTTGCATTCGACCATCGGAAGAGGCTTATGCATATCTTTGTGTTCTAGGTTAACAAGTAATATATTACACATATATAGGAGAATCAATTAATCATTAGAGTAATATTGGGCGGATTCACAACCCTAAATATTTTATTATTATTAATTTACTTTGTTTGTATTTTATTTATTTATTTATTTAGCTAAACCATATTCGACCAACGAACAATCCATTCTTACCTCAACTAGATACCTGTAAACATTTAGCATCAATAATTAATAACATCGTAGAAATGAAGGGATTGATATTTTTATACTACTTGAGCGATACGTGCACTTGCGCAACGTGTATGATTTAACTGATCATTATGCATGAAGCATATATTAAGATAAGACGAAGAGTAACGTATGCTTACTAGCCAAATGGTAAACGATCAACTTGGCAGAGATCATAGTTAATTAAGTCAAATTTAACCCATATAATGCAGACAATAAGAGTACATCCCCAGTTATGACTTCCAAGTCATGGCATACAAGGTCCAACATAATAATCACATTGTCCTATGGTATAATTACATCGTATGGAAGATCGTCGGGAAGTAGTGTGATGTAGTTGATGAAACGGAGTTGGCTATGAGAATACAATCAGTTGAAAATTGGTGGCCTAGGAAATAACATATGAATCTCGCGACTTATGGTAAGGTATTCAGTATCAATAATCTCAAGCCTAGAAAAATTCCAGAATTTCAATCCTAAAGGGGATTTGAGGACAAATCATACTTAAAGGGGGAGAAAATGTAATATCCCGGTAATTTCGAAGACCACTTTTATAGGTGGCATAATTATATGATATAAATCATGCTCATGTTGGAGTTTCTAGAGGTCCCAAGATCAAAACTCGCATGAATCATAAGCGAATACAACGATTTAAGTGCGGAATACTTACATCGAGCGTTGAGATGCGATTTGGCCACAAAACGAACTCACTGCCCACTGCCACTGCTCACGGCAGTTCACTGTCAAGTGCGCCCACTGCTGCAGATTCGGTTTTGTGCTTCTGTTTTGCTCCATTTTGATCAAGAAAAACGAGCTCCAAGCTTCATCAAAACGTTCCTTGCTCATGGGTATACTTCCCTTATCACCTTCGCATTGAACCCGGAGTGTGCTAGCACTCTTGTTTTGCCACAAAACACACTTGCTTCCCTCCATTTTCTTTTATTGTTCGGCAGTTCACTGCCTTTGCAAAACCAGAAAATGTCGTAAGAGAGGGGAGAAGAAGAAGAGGAGAGAGAGTTTATTTCACTTCTTGTTGTTTTTGTTTTAACAAAAAACGTGAGTCAGTGGCCAAATGAAAAGCCAAATGTATCAAATACAAAATGAATTTTTTTAATAAAAACCCTTCATTTTCCGTGAAAGGTTTTCCCTCCAAGGAAAATACATCATTTGCCATCATTACCTCACATTGAGAGTAGAGACAATGTATCATCCCTTAAAGGTGACTAGATACATCCATCATCTATTCGTGTCAAGTAATGAGATATCGCGATGTGATTTGCGGATTCCACCCGTTTCAAAATACGAATGTGTCCGCAAACACTTTCGGGCCCAAATTCGCTAATTCCGAATTAACTAATTTCCGTCGCGACGAGAATTAAATAATTGCGCCTAGCGGAATTATTATTCACGTCGCTAACGAATTAATTCTAAGTAGTAATTCGCTCGCCCGAATTAAAATCTAATTTTATTCCGCGTCGGAAATCTAATTTCGTTTAATATATCAAATATATTAATTCCTCGATTAATTCCAAATCAATGTTTCTCTCTCTTCAATTGATATTTTATCCTAGATAAAATGTCTCCGAAATTAATCCCAGATTAATTCTCTCTATCACATATTAATCCCAGATTAATATAAGTGCGAGTCATACGTCATCGGTGAATCTTTGGAAGCGACCCATGAGATCCCCGGATATGTTGGCAGTAAATACGGTCGTCGGTGTATCCGAATCACGTACGTACCAAATACTACGTTCTACCGATTTACGAGACAAGGTCGACTCCTAGCAAAGCACCAAGTCTTCCCAATTCTCCGGATATATTCTCATAAGAATATTAAGATCTGTATCAAGCGTAGTATACCGTAGTATTGTGTATATTGGCCCAGTATCGGATAATCACGTGCTAGGGCTGGGGCTGGATAAGTGTCTGCCCCGTCCGAAGCACATGTCGGATGTCTGGTAACATAGTCTCTATAATCGGATATACATGACCTGGTCACAATATCCCGATTGGTTGCGCAACACTCAAGAGCACTAGTACCGTATCCTGCGTGACATCATCTCCAATATGACTGAAGTGATACTTCCGTCTTGACATCACACCCAACTACGACTCTCTGATAAACCCAGAAATGGTGTACACAGAACCGTTTAAAGTCCCCTACCACCAAGACCAAAGTCTATCGATTATCGTAAGTATTAGCGATGTAAGTCTCAGGTTAAGACTATACACACCTACCTTGATTTCGGCCTCCCATAGACACATAGTCATAATACCAATGGGATTCCGAGGGGTCTATCCAGAGCGAAGCTGTTTCCCGTACCATCGGTGAAACACGACCTCCTATCGCACTTGCATAAGTATCCAATACTTATATATATGAGAACTATGCCGTTGTGCCCTCACAAACGTGCACAAGTGCAATACTAGCCTATTCCGCATTATCGATGTCCAGTCTCGATAATACTACGGCTAGGGATATTCAATGATTAAACCTTCGGGGACTGATACTGTCTCATATCATTCTCAGTCCAGGTACTAATCATAGGGACCTCTCTTCATTTATATATCTATGGTGATCTAATCACAAATGATGAGAGTGCAATTTCTTTGTCACATAGTTAATTTGCTACAACAACACAATGATCTGTGCAAATAGTGACGCTATGGGTCATTTTGTCCAACAGCTCAAACGTGTATGTGCTTTTGAATTACTTTTTGAACATTCGATAAATTATTTGTAGTTTCAAGACATAATTTATTTTATGTTATATTCCAGACACCCTTAGTATTTGGGCCATCACATTTTCATACGATCTTCGATCTTCATAAATTTTATATCATTGGAAATCTAAGACCGAGACCTACAACTTCAATGTTAGACAGTTTTCCAAATTTTAATAGGAAATAGGTCCAAAATCATGATTTCTATGGATGCTAAGTGAATTTCGAGTAAGGTCTAGAATTGAGTGATGTGGCACAGTCTTAGCACTCATTTCATTAAAAAAAAAGCCATTTGCCTATAAATAAGGCAATATTCACTCATCTCTTTCTCAAGCTAAAAAACGTAAGCAAGGGTCAACAAAACTATCTCATCTTCTTCATTCTCATGCAAATTTTGATGGAAGGGTGATGAGTTCTCAACCTTTTCTTAGTCAATTAAGCTTTTTTTTTTCTTCTTTCTTCTTCTTATTTGGGAAAATGAGCATTCATTCTTCACTTGTATTTTTGTACTTAGGAACCCTACGAATTGGGGCTTTGTTGTTCGAGAATGTTGAGCAAAATTTAAGCCTCAATACATACTTATGATGTTGTTTAAAGCAAATTATGCTTAAGTTTTGGTTGAAATAATGTCAATGTATAGAATGGGCATGAATGCCGAATTTCATAGCATGCTGGGGGAAATTATTTTTCATGTTTTGATAATAATTTGTTGAAGTTCATGCATTAGAAGATGATATAACATGAGTTTAATTTGTTTGGGAGTTGATAACTCAATGATTATAAAAATTAAAGCATTTGTTCAATTATATATGGATATGTTATAGGAGTATATTTTGTAATTTGATGATACCAGATAATAGCCTGTTTTGAGTGTAATAAGAAGTGATTGTGTGACGTTATAGTGTGGGGATGTTTGGAATTGCTTTGGAAAGTGACAATGGAGAACTGGTATTTGGCCCTGAATCAGGCTAGCGTCATGACACATATGGGCTAGTGTCGCGATGCTGAACATGTGAATGTTATATGTCTCGGATTTGGTCGTGAAGCTCGCGTAGCGAGTTGCGAGGCAAGTACAATGTTGTGACGCTTAACCCCTGGAGTCGCGGCTCAAAATATGTAATGCTCTCTGACTTTATCTATTTGTTTGGGCGTCGCGATGTGCAAGACCTGGTATCGCGATGCATGACAGGAAAAGTTTCAGCATATTCTAATTTCATCATAGAATGTTAGAAAGTACCCTAAAGGACACTTAAACAACATGCATGAGCATCCACTACATACATGGCCATGATTAGCTTCGTAGTTTAAATATGCTAACCATACTCGCATACATGACGAATTAGCTTTTCCACGGGAGTTCCTTCAGTCGCATCCAGGATTATTGGCAATAGTTGTTAATCAGAGAGTGGATATTTCTTTTCAAGTTGATATTTACTTAATTGCTTTTGATTTGAGACTTACTTTTAAGCACTTTAGGGCGTTAACCAAGTTGATTTTCATTTATTTAATGAATGCGAATGTTTTGAAAAGTTTTGAGTTTAAAAGCATGATTTTAGTGAATTTTGGAGGCATGGGGGGAAAAACCCACCTCAAATGTGACTTGGAATTGACTGATTAAGTAAGGTGTGCACACGTAGTTCAGGACTAGGGGACAACGATACGTAACGCCCCTAGATTCTAGTTTCAGGGTCAGAATGATGGCATAGATTAGCATTACTGGCTCTAGTTCAGTGGCTTGGGGGATGGCAATACAAAACACCCCAAGACACTTGTTTAGGCGTATGGGGGGACAACGATACGTAACACTCCCATGCGTCAAGTTTTCTACAGATTCTCAGACATCTCAGATATATGATTTTCAGAAAGGAGAATTTTTTAAAAGATCTTTAGAAAGAATTCAGTGTTATGAAATATCTAAAAGTTTTACAGAAATAAAGAAATTTTCCAGAAAATTTTTACAGAAATAAATTTGTTTCCAGACAAGAAAAGAGTTTTCAGACTAATTAGTTTTCATGAGATGTTTTCGATTTCAGAACAATGAATTTATCATAAAGCATTTTATTTTCTATTTTAAACTGTCCACTCATTTGGTCGTTCAAACGATCTAACCCCCCCACTATCAGTGTTTTATATTGTGCAAGTTTATCCTGAGGATGAGCTTGAGAGGATGGTTACTGATTGTAGTCATTAGAGTGCTTGTACAGTTCAGGTAGAGTCAAAGTAAATTCATGTACCAGATATTTGTATAGTAAAGAATGTGAGTGTAATACGTTAGAGTGTCAATGATAGAGTTATAAAATGTAATGTGATCGAGTGCATAGTTATGAGTATCAAAATACAATTCATGTTGTTGGTTGGACAATGACCCTAATGCATGGGTTTGCCTTTGAGACAAGATTAGTAGTGATGATCACAGTTAGAAAGTCAGAGGCTCATGAAGATAGGTCAGCCTATCTCCTGCCGGTAGCATCTCCGAGAGGGTGATGTCACAATTTTTTACGCAAGTAGAACTTTTAAAAGTGCACAAATGAATTACACCACCACAGAAAAAGAACTACTTGCGGTAATATTTACATTGGATAAATTTTGATCATATTTAATTAATTCATCAACCATTGTTTACTCTGATCATGCTGCTGTTAGATATTTGATGTCTAAACATGATGCAAAGCCAAGATTACTACGATGAATTTTGCTAGTTCAGGAATTTAATGTCACAATCAATGACAAGAAAGAAGCAGAAAAAATAATTGCAGATCATATATCGACACTCACAAATGAGTCATCAATTGACATAACTCCTATCAATGACTCATTTTCTGATATTTTTTATTTTCTATAAATATTATGCCTTGGTATGATAACCTCGTCAATTTTCTTACAACAAGAAAAATGCCCCCAAACTGGAGCCATCAAGACAAGAAGAAATGTTTGACCAAAGTCAAGAAATTATATTAGGATGTCCATACTTGTTCAAGTATTGCCATGATAAGATTTTTCGGCGATGCATACTGAACAATGTGATAAATAGTGTTATTAAGTTTTTTCACTTAGAAGCATGCAAATATCTTTTCTCATCTAAAAAAAAGTTATAAAAATCTGACAGTTTGGATTTTATTGGCCCACTTTATTTAAAGAAACATATATTTTTTTGCAAAACTTGCGAAAATTATCAAAAGTTGGGATCCATTTCTAAAAGACACATGATGCCTTTAAATTCCATCATTATCATCGAAATCTTTGATTGTTGGAGAATATATTTTATTGGCCAATTTCCACTGTAATTTGGATTTTTATCCATTTTAGTTGCAATCAATTACATATCAAAATGGGTTGAGGTGATTCATTGTCGAAATAATATGTTGAAAAAACTACGGTCCCGAGGATCGATTATCAAGCAAGAAATAAAAGTGCGAATACAACAAGGAAGTTGCGGAATACTCACAATGATCGGTTGAACGATGCGAGGAACAACAAACTTCAAGCTTTTCCCTCCTAGGTGTCTCGGCAGTGGTAGTTTTTGGTGTCCTCCAAATTCGGCCATGGATGATCCTTGAAGCTCCAAGCTTCTCAAATGGTATTCCAAGCCCACAGGTAGGTTTCCCTATCACCTTTGTATGTCTCCATTGTGTGCTATCACTCTTGATTTTGCAACAAAATCATCATGTTTGCTTCTCCTTGCTCTCGGCAGTGAGCCAAAAACCAGAAGAAAAACAGCCCATTTGGGCGTGAAAGGGAGAGGAAGAAAGAGAGAAGAGTGTTGTGTGATAAGTGTTGGTGGTTGGGTAAATATGTGTATCTAATACACACAAAAAATAAAGTCAAACACCAAATATAATAAATGGTAAATGATTTTACAAACAACCAACCACTACCACTAACTTCTATCAGTCACATCAAAAGTGACAAGTTGTCACATCAATTGATTAACTAGTGATTTGACGCTTAATGTGACTTGCGGGCCGCATTTGAATTCGAAATGCGAATGCGCTCGAAAACATTCCCGGTCTCGGGTTCGCTAATTCCAAATTAATGAATTTTCCGTTGCGACGTAATTAAATAATTATGCCTAGCAAAATTACTATTCACGTCGCTAACGAATTAATTCTAAATTAACTCGTTCGCCCGAATTAAAATCTAATTTTAATTCCTCGTCGAAATCCAATTTCGTATAATATATCAAAATATTATTTTAGCGATTAATTCCAAATTAATCGTTCTCTCTATTAATTAACATTTTATCCCAGATAAAATATCTCTGCAATTAATCCCAGATTAATTTTCTCTCTCATCTAATTAATCCCAGATTAATTAAAGTGCGAGTCATACGTCATCGGCGAATCTTCGGGAAACGACCCAAGAGATCCCCGGATATATTGGCAGTAAATTCGGTCGTCGGACTATCCGAACACGTAGTACCTAGTACTATATTTGTACCGATTTACAAGACAGGTTGGCTTCTAACAAAGAGCCATGCCTACCCATTCTCCAGAAATATCCTTACAGGAATAAGTGATCTATATCAGGCGTAGTATACGTAGTATTGCGTATCTCGATCCAGTATCGGATGTCACATGCTAGGCCTGGGGCTGGAATTGTGTCTGCCCCGTACGAAGCACATATCAGATCTCTGGTAACTAATCTCTTTAATCGGATAAACATGCCCTAGTCATTTTATCCCGATGACTGCAGTACATAAGAGAACAAGTTCCATATCCTACGTGACCATCATCTCCACTATGACTGGAGTGATACTTCCGTTTTGACATCACACCCAACACACTACGATTCTCAATATACCCAGCAGAGGCGTACACAGAACCTGTTAAAGCCCTGGACGACCAAAACCAAAGTACATTGATTGTCGCAAGTATTAGCAGTGCAAGTCTCAGGTTAAGACCAAATACACCTACCCTGATTCGGACTTCCATAGACACATAGTCATACTACCAATGGAATTTCGAGGGGTCTATCCAGAGCGAAGCTGTTTTCCATACCATCGAAAAAACACAACCTCCTACTACACTTGAATGAGTATCCTATACCCAAATATATGAGAACTATGATGTTATGCCCTCAACCGCGCCACAAGTGTAATACTAGTCTTTTCTGTATTATCGATGTCCAATCTCGATAATACCTTGGATAGGGATATTTAATGATTAAACCTTTATGGATTGAAACTGTCTCATATCATCTCAATCCAGGAACTAATCATAAGGACCTCCTATCATTTATACATCTTGGTAATCTAATTACAAATGATAAGAGAGCAGTTTCCTTTGTCACATAGTTAATTTGTAGAACAACACCATGATCTGTAAAAATAGTGATGCTATGGGTCATAACTTTCCAACATAATAATCATAAAATAATGATTACATTTGTAAAGGAAAATGTTATAAGTCGATTTGGAATTCCTCGCGCCATTATAAGAGATGGAGGTAAATACTTTTCTAACAAGCCATTTGAGTCTTTAATGAAAAATATGGCATTACACATTAAGTTTCTACCTCATATGACCTCAAATAAATGGTCAAGTTGAACAAGCAAATAAGAAATCAAAAAAAATTTGGAAAAAATGTTGAACCCAAATTACAAAAATTGGTCTATTGTAACATCCCCAATCCGGGAGATGCTGCCGGCAAAGAATAGAGCGTATATCCCCATAAGCCTCTGACTTATGGTAACTGCTATTATTATCTCACACTATATATAAACACATGCATAGACTATAGCCAGCTCATCAACCATGATGAACAAATATTCTTAATACTAAGTCTCGTTTAAAATCACATTTCAACACTGACAATAATTTTATAATGGAATATACATGTGACCTTACTGTATAACATATATGTTACTTGACCTCTCTGACCTGACCGAACGGGCTTTATACCTGATTGACCTGGTGGCCAACTCATAGTGACTACGATCAGTATCCATTCCTCATTGAGCTCGTCCTCCAAGAACCTGCAAAATAAAAACAATAGGAGTGGGGGGGTTAATCGTTTGAAACGATCTAAGTGAGTAGACAATTTAAATGTGTATAAAAAATGCTTTTGAAAATCCACGGTTCTAACCAATTTCATTTAATCAACTTTTCCGAATCTCTTCTATTACTTGAAAAACAAATTTCTTCCTGAAAAACTTTTCCGAAGTATGTTTGAAAAATCTGTATTCGAAATATCTCTACATAAAACTCATTTCTGAAATATTGTTTATGAAAACTATTTCTAAAATATATCTATGAAAACTGTATTTCTGAAAAATTGGTCTCTGTCTCTGAAAAACCTAACGTATGGGGGGCGTTAGTATCGTCATCCCCCCATTATACCTAATAGATCAAGAGTTGCAATCATGACTTGGGAAGTTAGTATCAAGTCTCCCAAAGCATGCCAACTTTTGTCCATGAAACTAGTGTCTTGAAGCGTTACGTATCGCCATCCCCAAGGCCAATGAAACTAGAATGGGGGTGCAGATCTATGCTACCCCCAAGCTTTTTGTGAAATAGGATCTAGGGGATGTCATCCCTAGGTATGAACTAGGATCTGGGGGCATACGTATTGTTAGACATTATGTCCCATAGCGTCACTGTTTGTAAATGATATTGTATTATTGTACAAAATTAACTATGTGATTATGAAATTGCCTTTTGCCGTTTTGTAATATTATTTACTTTGACTAATAAATGGCGAAAGTCCATATGATTAATACTGGATTGAGATGATATGAGACAGTATCAATCTATAAAAGTTTAATCATTAAATATCCCTAGTCGGAGTATTATCGAGATTGGACATCGATAATGCGGAATAGACTAGTATTGCGCTTGTGCACGTTGTGAGGGCACAACAGCATAGTTCTCATATATTTAAGTATTGGATACTTATGCAAGTGCAATAGGAGGTTGTGTTTTACCGATGGTACGGAAAACAGCTTCGCTCTGGATAGACCCCGCGGAATCCCATTGGTAGTATGTCTGCGTGTCTATGGGAGGCCGCATCAGGGTAGGTGTATATGGTCTTAACCTGAGACTTACATCGCTAGTACTTGCGACAATCGGTAAACTTTGGTTTTGGTGGTTGGGGACCCTAACCGGTTCTGTGTACACCTCTTCTGGGTTTATCGAGAATCGTAGTGTACTGGATGTGATGTCAAGATGGAAGTATCGCTTCAGACATATGGAGGTGATGATCACGCAGGACACAGAACTAGTACTCTATAAAAGGTTGCAACCGTCGGGACAATATGACTAGGTCAGGATTGTCTGATTTAAAGAGACTAGCTGTTTGATGTCCGATATATGTTTCGTACGGGGCAGACACATCTCCAGCCCCAGGCCTAGCATGTGATCATCCGATACTGGATCGATGTACGCAATACTACGGTATACTACGCTTGATATAGATCTTATATTCCTATAAGAATATTTCTGGAGAATTGGGTAGACATGGCGCTTTGCTAGAAGCCAACCTTGTCTTGTGAATCGGTGAGAACGTAGTACGAGGTACGTGCGTGTTCGGATTATCCGACGACCGTATTTACTGCCAACATATCCGGAGATCTCTTGGGTCGCTTCCTGAAGATTCACCTATGATATTTGATTCGGACTTAATTAATCTTGGATTAATTGCGGAGAAACTTTATCTCGGATAAAGTACCTTGTTAGAGAGAGAGAGAACGATTAATTTGGAATTAATCGATAAAATTATTATATTCGATATAATAATCGAAATTCGATTTCGACGCGAAATTAAAATTAGATTTTAATTCGGGCATACGAGTTAATTTAGAATTAATTCGTTAGCGACGTAAATAATAATTTCGCTAGGCGCGATTATTTATTTAAATTCGATTTAAATAACGTCGCGACGTTAGTTCGGTATTTCGGAAATATCGAACCCGAACGCGTGAGTGCACGTGGGCCCACTTTCATTTGGAAACGTGTGGGGCCCACATGACACATGTCATTATATGCATTATTTTATTGATGATGCATTGCATGGTGATAGTGTATATTACACTCAAATGTTATGCATGGAATTTGAGTGTTTGACACTCTAAGCCTTTGCATGGCTTGTGTCATAGATTTATTATTATTTAATAAATATTATGGCATAAATATAAATTGATTTTTGGTATCAAAATCAATTAAGAAAATCTCTCTTCTCTCACTCACTCTTGACCGAAAACTGCATGCAGTTTTGGTCTTCATCTTCTTCAAATTTGGTTGCCAAAAGCTTGAGAAAAGGTTGATGTTTGGAACATGCAAGGCTAGCACCTTCAAGGGATCAAAAGAGGTGATAGGGAAACCATCATAGAGCAAGGAATACACAAAGTTTGGAGCTTTCCTCTTCTTGTCTTCCTTGGCCGAAACCTAATCTACCTTGGAGCTTCCATCTTGGCTTGATCTTCTTCATCACAGAGATTGGTAAGTATGATTCCGCCATACTTCATCTTTTATATATATTCTTTGTTGTATTTCATGTATGCTTAATCTTTCCTTGGGACATATTATAGAAACCAACAATGGTATCAGAGCCATGGTTAAGCATGAAATACTTTAGGTTAAAATTTGATAAAATTGGTTGAAGCATGTTCTTGTGAAATTTGATGAATAAGTATGCTTGCATGTATATAGAATGATGTTATATGGAATCAATTTTATGAAAAATGCATTGGATGATTTTTTCCCCAAAATTTTGACCTTGGCCGAATGGTGTGACAAAATTGATTAAAGCATGTTCTTGTGAAATTTGATTAATAAGTATGCTTGCATGTATATAACATGATGTTATATGGAATCAATTTTATGAAAAATGCATTGGATGATTTTTCCCCAAATTATGCCTTGGCCGAATGTGTTGTTATTGCTTGGAGTGGATGGATGAATTTTTGTGTTTAAGATCATTGGATGACTTAGAACGTGTACGGGACGTAGATTAATAATTCAATCGGATTGAAAAACAAATCGACACAAAAAAACTCACCTTGGCCGAATAATAGGACATGTAAAGGAGTTGATTTTTGTTAAAATTAATGTTGGACATTTATTTGAAAAATTGATGATTAATAAATTAAATGGGTATTTTTGAAATATTTGGTTTAATATATTAATCTTGGTATTACACTTTAATTAATTGGACTTTAATGTTTGGAATATTAAAATTTAATTAATGGGCTTTAATAATTTAATTGGGCCTTATGGGCTTAAAATTGGTTTTATGGCACTTAAGGGTGATTCCTTATTTGGGCTTGGTAATTGGGTTTGACCCACATTGACCAAAGCCCAAGCCTTAATAAATCAATTCTAAGCCCATTTGACTTGAATTAAATTCAACATTGGATGTTAGTTGGGCTTTGAGACCCAATAGGATTAGATTTAGAATCTAAGTCTTTAAAGCATATTAAAAGTGTAAACATTTAATTTGGAATTAAATAATTGAATTAGTATTGAATACGAATTAATTAGATTTAATAAGTAGTTCGATATAATTCGCGAATTCGTACCTTATGTACTTATTCTCAATCGAGTTGGACTCGCACAAAATCAAACCGTTGTTTGAACATTGGATGATCACTTTAACAAAGACTAATTAATTGGATTAGATTGGTTGTAAAAACATGTCTTGTTTGAATATATATGTATGTGATGAATGAATAGTGTATATCGGATGGATATTAGAAGGGAAAGGGTAATTTTAGAAGTTATTGTAAATTTGGAATTTATAAATTGGACCTGCGTGTCCAGCCTTATCTCTTTATCTCTTTGTATTCTCTTCTCACCTAATTCCCCTCAATGTAAATGAGGTTTCTCTTATTGTATTATGTGATTGGGTAGTAGTAGAATAGTGCTAGCGGGGAGAGGAAAGGGAGTGATTTGTTCTAGGAACAAGTTGTTTATATATCCATCCGCATATCACTATTACTTTACTTTACGCGCTTTATGATGTTTTAGAAGCATGCTTAAGGGTGTATGATGATGAGACCTAACAAAGATAAAAATTGGTTGCCAATTACGCGAAAAATCCCTCAAACAATATTAAGCAATTTTCCTTCCGTTGAATGATTCTTTCTCAAGATCCGAAATTGGCATTGGTTTGTTGGCCAAAGTCAAGACCTTTGTCAATTGAGGATGTGTTTGAATCATGAGAGTTTTGTTCCACATCGGTGTCCTGTCCAAGTTGTGATTTGTTGGCCAAAGTCAAGATCACTTCTTGTCCATCGACATTGATTACGAAATTTTCCTTGTCAATGGGTCCCGCTTAACTGGAATCATTAGGTTTGTTGTGCCAAAGCCAAGGCTTAGTTGATTCAGAGGAAATGGTTAGGAAAATGTATTGGATACATTGACATATGTATTAGATATATATGTTTCGGACTTGGATGTCCACCTACCGGATCTAGGAATTGGATGGGATCCAATTGATCTTCGAGATCTACCTAGTTAAATATCATACAACTTGTTGGCCAAAGTCAAGGTTGTGTGTTATTTAACGGGATCCTAGCCCACTAGGAAATTAGATTTCCCGAGTTGTCTACAGAGGGTTAGAAACTTGAAGAAAATAGTGGGAGGCTATTATTGAATTTACAATTTCGTTCAGATACTTAGCCTTACGCGTCTTTCAAAATCATTTTCGTCAATATTTTAATAATTAGTTGGACTAATATATTGTTATTTTTTTTTTAACAGTTTGACTGTACCCATAACATCGTTGACTTTATAGTTGGACTATAGTTGTCAAGATGACTGGCAAAGGTAATATCCGCGACATAATCATGGGTGATAATGTCTTCAAAGGGACAAACTTTGCCGACTGGGAAATGAACCTCAAGATAGTGCTTGGGGCTGAGAGGATACTGTATACTATTCAGAGACCTCTCCCGCCTAAACCCACTGAGCCACTGGAGCTAGAGTTATGGAAGACTCATAGTGATGATTGTGACCAAGCTCAGTCAGTTATGCTAGCTGCAATGACCCAGCATTTCAGACGCCAGAATAGGGACTTGGATCCCTATAACATGATGGCAAGATTGCGTGATCTTCACCGCACCAATAAGCGGATGAAGAGGTACGAGCTAGTAAGGAAACTCTTCCGCTCCCGGATGACAGATGGCGCATCAGTTGAAGCCCATGGGACTCAAATGATCGCCGATATTGATGAGTTGGCCAATATGGGAATAGTCTTGGAGGCTGAGCTGACTATAGATATGATCTTGCAGTCACTTCCTGATACTTGGAAACAAATCATAGTCAACTATAAGTTGATGGATACAGATGACACTCTTGGAGAGCTGTTATCTATCTTGAAGGAGTCCGAAAGGGAACTCCTAAAGGGGAGCAAGCGCGAGGCGCATTTTGCATCGACCTCTCATGCGCCAAAGGGTGGCCCCAAGGCAATTGGAGGTGCAAGGAAGAAGAAGTTCAAGAAAAAGGGCAAAGGCAAGTTGACAGTGGCTTCTAGGAAGCCAAAGGACAAATCTCACGACATCTGCCTCAACTGCGGCAAGAGGGGTCACTGGAAACGTGACTGCCGAATGGGCAAAGGGCAGAAGGAGGATATCAAGGATGGCAAGGCTATCGCTTCTGGTATGTTTGTTATTGAGATAAATATGAATACTTCTAGTTTTAAAAATTGGATTTTTGATTCTGGTTTGTGGTGCTCATATTTGTACTGATGTGCAGGATCTGCAGGATAGCAGGGTGCTGGCATCCGGGGAGATGGATCTACGGGTTGGAAACGGAACACCAGTTGCTGTTTTGGCCGTAGGGACTTTTGTTTTAGAACTGCCCTCAGGGCATGAACTTAAACTTTTGAACTGTTATTTTGTACCTAGTTTAACTAGGAATATTATATCTGTATCCTGTTAACCCAGCAGGGTTACACTTTTGTATTCAGGAACACTGGGTGTTATTTATATAAAAATGATGCAGAAATTTGCACAGCTGTTGCAAATAACGGTCTTTATATTTTGAATATAAATGAATCTCCTAAAATGACAAACAAAAGGCTCAAAGAAGTAATCTAAAAGATGAAGCTTATATGTGGCATTGTCGTCTGGGACACATCAACAAGACTCGCATATCCACACTTTCGAAGAGTGGGTACTTGGACGAATTTGATCCCAATTCATATGACGTCTGCGAATCTTGTCTTTTAGGCAAAATGCCTAAATCACCTTTTAGCGGTAAAGGTGAACGTGCCACAGAACTGTTGGCTCTTGTTCATACTGACGTATGCGGGCCCATGTCTAGCCAGGCTAGAGGTGGATTTCACTACTTCGTAACCTTTACAGATGATGCATCTCGTTACGGTTATGTGTATCTTATGAGACACAAGTCGGAAACTTTTGAGAAATTCAAAGAGTTTCGACACGAAGTGGAAAAACAAACAGGGAAGAGTATTAAGACATTACGGTCAGACCGAGGTGGCGAATACTTAAGTTATGAGTTTCAAGATTACTTGAAAGAATATGGTATTCTTTCACAGTGGACTCCTCCTGGAACACCGCAATTAAACGGTGTGTCCGAACGGAGAAACCGCACCTTGTTGGACATGGTAAGGTCAATGATGAGTCGCACTGAGCTACCAATATCCTTCTGGGGATACGCATTAAACAGTGCTATACTTATTTTGAATAAGGTACCGTCGAAGTCTGTTGAACAGACTCCATATGAGATATGGACAGGAAGGAAACCAGGTTTCTCTTTCCTGAAGATTTGGGGATGCTGGGCATATGTTAAACGTTTGGAAGGTACCAAACTTGAACCCAAATCTGATAAATGCCTTTTCGTAGGATATCCTAGGGAAACCAAAGGATATTACTTCTATACCCACAAGAGAACAAAGTATTTGTTGCTCTACATGCGGTTTTCCTTGAGAAGGAATTCCTAAATGCAGTGGTAAGTGGGAGGAAAGTAGAACTCGATGAAGATCGTAGTGATACTGTTCCTGGCAATGAATCAACGACGGAACATGAACAGACCATCCGGGATGAGTCTGTACCACAAACTTCACATACACAAGGACCGCGTAGGTCGGAGAGAGTGAGAACAGTACCTGAGAGGTATGGGTTCCTGATCTCACCTCATGTAGATATTAATCTTATTGAGGATAATGAGCCGGCTACGTATGAGGAAGCGATACAAAATATCGATTCCGCTTTATGGCAAGAAGCCATGAAGTCCGAGATGGATTCCATGTACGCCAACCAAGTTTGGACACTGGTTGATGCACCAGAAGGTGTGAAGCCTATTGGATGCAAATGGATCTTCAAGAAGAAGACCGACATGGATGGCAACGTACAAACGTACAAAGCTAGGCTTGTAGCGAAGGGGTATCGTCAACAATATGGTATTGATTATGACGAAACCTTCTCACCCGTTGCCATGATTAAATCCATTCGGATAATGCTTGCAATAGCTGCATATTTCGATTACGAGATATGGCAGATGGACGTTAAAACCGCTTTCCTTAACGGAAACCTTTTGGAGGATGTTTATATGCAACAGCCTGACGGTTTTATCGTACCTAGACTTGCAAACAAGGTTTGTAAGTTAAATCGATCCATTTATGGATTGAAGCAAGCATCACGGTCATGGAATCAGCGTTTTGATGAGATCATAAAGGAATATGATTTCGTGCAAAACGCGATGACCCTTGTGTATACAAGAAGGTTAGTGGGAGAGCACTTACTTTTATTGTCCTTTATGTCGACGACGTATTGCTTATAGGCAATGACATTCCCATGCTGACGTCGGTGAAAGCTTGGCTTTCATTAAAATTCTCCATGAAAGATCTGGGAGAAGCAGCCTTTATTCTTGGAATAAAAATCTACCGGGATAGATCTAGAAAGCTGCTTGGACTCTCCCAGAGTACATACATTGATAAAGTGTTGAAGCGATTCAACATGGAACAATCCAAGAGGGGATTGGTTCCAATGGTACGAGGTACCTCTCTGTCTAAAGACATGTGTCCTAAGACTCAGGAAGAGAGGGACAACATGAGTCGGATACCGTTCGCCTCGGCAGTCGGATCGATCATGTATGCTATGATATGTACACGACCTGATGTCTCATATGCTTTGAGCATGTGCAGCCGCTATCAGGCCGATCCAGGTGAAGGTCACTGGATAGCAGTTAAGAACATCCTTAAGTATCTTAAACGAACTAAGGATGCTTTCTTAATTTATGGAGGTGGAGAACTTGCGGTATCTGGGTATACCGATGCAAGTTTCCAAACCGACAAAGATGACTACAAGTCGCAATCTGGGTACATTTTTGTTTGAATAAAACGGAGCAGTGAGCTGGAAATCTTCCAAGCAAGATACTGTTGCCGATTCAACAACAGAAGCGGAGTACATCGCTGCATCTGAAGCAGCAAAGGAGGCAGTTTGGATCCGAAAGTTCCTAATCGGATTAGGGGTAGTTCCGTTAGCAGCTGAGCCCGTTCCATTGTATTGTGACAATAACGGGGCTATAGCACAGGCTAAGGAACCAAGGTCTCATCAAAGGTCCAAGCATGTTCTTCGACGTTACCATCTGATTCGGGAGATTATACATCGTGGCGATGTAAAGGTCGAGAAGGTCACATCAGATGACAACATTGCAGATCCGCTGACGAAGGCTGTTCTTCAGCAAGTTTTTGAACGACACATACATAGTTCGGGTATTAGATGCTTGAGTGACTGGCTATAGGCCAAGTGGGAGATTGTTAGACATTATGTCCCATAGCGTCACTGTTTGTAAATGATATTGTATTATTGTACAAAATTAACTATGTGATTATGAAATTGCCTTTTGCCGTTTTGTAATATATTTACTTTGACTAATAAATGGCGAAAGTCCATATGATTAATACTGGATTGAGATGATATGAGACAGTATCAATCTATAAAAGTTTAATCATTAAATATCCCTAGTCGGAGTATTATCGAGATGGACATCGATAATGCGGAATAGACTAGTATTGCGCTTGTGCACGTTGTGAGGGCACAACAGCATAGTTCTCATATATTTAAGTATTGGATACTTATGCAAGTGCAATATAGGTTGTTGTGTTTTACCGATGGTACGGAAAACAGCTTCGCTCTGGATAGACCCCGCGGAATCCCATTGGTAGTATGTCTGCGTGTCTATGGGAGGCCGCATCAGGGTAGGTGTATATGGTCTTAACCTGAGACTTACATCGCTAGTACTTGCGACAATCGGTAAACTTTGGTTTTGGTGGTTGGGGACCCTAACCGGTTCTGTGTACACCTCTTCTGGGTTTATCGAGAATCGTAGTGTACTGGATGTGATGTCAAGATGGAAGTATCGCTTCAGACATATGGAGGTGATGATCACGCAGGACACAGAACTAGTACTCTATAAAAGGTTGCAACCGTCGGGACAATATGACTAGGTCAGGATTGTCTGATTTAAAGAGACTAGCTGTTTGATGTCCGATATATGTTTCGTACGGGGCAGACACATCTCCAGCCCCAGGCCTAGCATGTGATCATCCGATACTGGATCGATGTACGCAATACTACGGTATACTACGCTTGATATAGATCTTATATTCCTATAAGAATATTTCTGGAGAATTGGGTAGACATGGCGCTTTGCTAGAAGCCAACCTTGTCTTGTGAATCGGTGAGAACGTAGTACGAGGTACGTGCGTGTTCGGATTATCCGACGACCGATATATATTACTGCCAACATATCCGGAGATCTCTTGGGTCGCTTCCTGAAGATTCACCTATGATATTTGATTCGGACTTAATTAATCTTGGATTAATTGCGGAGAAACTTTATCTCGGATAAAGTACCTTGTTTAGAGAGAGAGAACGATTAATTTGGAATTAATCGATAAAATTATTATATTCGATATAATAATCGAAATTCGATTTCGACGCGAAATTAAAATTAGATTTTAATTCGGGCATACGAGTTAATTTAGAATTAATTCGTTAGCGACGTAAATAATAATTTCGCTAGGCGCGATTATTTATTTAAATTCGATTTAAATAACGTCGCGACGTAAGTTCGGTATTTCGGAAATATCGAACCCGAACGCGTGAGTGCACGTGGGCCCACTTTCATTTGGAAACGTGTGGGGCCCACATGACACATGTCATTATATGCATTATTTATTGATGATGCATTGCATGGTGATAGTGTATATTACACTCAAATGTTATGCATGGAATTTGAGTGTTTGACACTCTAAGCCTTTGCATGGCTTGTGTCATAGATTTATTATTATTTAATAAATATTATGGCATAAATATAAATTGATTTTTGGTATCAAAATCAATTAAGAAAATCTCTCTTCTCTCACTCACTCTTGACCGAAAACTGCATGCAGTTTTGGTCTTCATCTTCTTCAAATTTGGTTGCCAAAAGCTTGAAGAAAAGGTTGATGTTTGGAACATGCAAGGCTAGCACCTTCAAGGGATCAAAAGAGGTGATAGGGAAACCATCATAGAGCAAGGAATACACAAAGTTGGAGCTTTCCTCTTCTTGTCTTCCTTGGCCGAACCTAATATACCTTGGAGCTTCCATCTTGGCTTGATCTTCTTCATCACAAGAGATTGGTAAGTATGATTCCGCCATACTTCATCTTTTATATATATTCTTTGTTGTATTTCATGTATGCTTAATCTTTCCTTGGGACATATTATAGAAACCAACAATATCACCGTCCCTTCAGTATCTTCATGGCACATTCATCCGTCAATTCCAGTCTGTATAAGTTACATATGAGGATGAGTTTTCCCCTGCCTTGAAACCTAATAAAACTCATGCTTTGAATTGAAAACCTTTTTTTCTGAAAATATCTTAAAAATGAAAGTGTCCACTCACAGTGCTATGACAATTCAAGAGTGATTCACGGTGTGGGTGACCTTCTAGTATCCTATCATCAATTTTATCTTAGAAGTGAGCTATAGACCTTCATTTTGGCTTGACAATTTGAAAATTGAAAAGCTTCCCTTTGGGCTCAACTCACATTTTTGGCTAAGAAAGAAGAGGAGTGAACAATGTTCTATTTATAGGGCAAAAGGCTGATTTTTGTGTTGCAAATGAATGGTCCAAATTTTTCCACATCACTAAATTCTAGTTAATTCTCGTTGACCTATTTTTGCTCCGAATGTGGAAAATAGTTAAACATGGAAGTTGTATCTCTCGGTCTAAGCTATCCAAAAATATAAAATTCATAAAAATCGGAGATTGTATGAAAAAGTTACGGTCCGATTCCTAAAGGCTATTCGAGATGGAACGTAAACTAAGTTTCGTGTCGAAATTTCAAGGAACCTTTCTGAATGTCTCAAATGCCATTTTATGAGCACGTACTTGCTCAAACATGATTTATATATTCCTCCAAATTGTAGTAGTCGCCAGGCTCGGGTAACGTACAAGTCATTAGGTTCACCAGATATTACAAATTCTTCCCCCTTAAATAAGATTCGTCCTCGAATCCTCTTAAAATCTGAAATCCTGGAGTCTATCTAGATCTGAAATTCTCGATATTGAACATCTTATTGCAAGTTACATAATTCACCTGCTATTTCTTAGGTCACAAACTTTTAATCGTCTCAATACTCATTCTTTACTTCGCTTCCATCAATTGTATCATAACCTAGAAGGTGCTCTATTTCTGTCTGCATGGATTGATACTTTACTCTATTTCTTAAGCTCATAAGTATGAATACTCTTCTCCTTATCCTAATATATATTTCTTGCATCATGCCCCTAAATTATTGATTGTGGCAATGCATTGTCTCTGCTTCATAAGATTTTTACTAGATACTTAATACTACTGTCAAGTTACAACTATAGTTATGCCTTACAGAAATCTCATTCTTCAATTTCTAGCTATGACCAACTTTACTTGTCTCCATCTGGTTCTTCCTAACAGGTACTATCAAACTTTTCTAGAAATACTAGCGTTTTTTCATGGTTAAGACTTTTGCATGAACTGAATCCACTCTGATGCAAGTATATATAAAAGAAAAATCACTTGTATATTTCCTTAGTGCTTCTTACACATCATAAACCATTATCCATCTTCATAACATAACTATTTAACTCTTTATTTTCTCACTAAGCTTCAACTGTCTTAGGGTTCTGTTCTTTCAAGTTCTCACATCTTTGACTGTCTATGAGGCTTACCACTTCATAATACAATGTCAAATTCTTCTTGTATCTCTTGCTAACTAGTGTTATTTACTGAATGGATTTCTACTAAGGAGATCAACTCTGGGTAGCTTCTTTGTTATCCTTCTCAATCGATTAATAACTTAGAAACAAGGTTATCAGGCTGAAGTTAACTCTTTGTATACTTTTGCTTGAACGATATTCCTTGTTTCAACGTCGTCGCTGGGGATCCGTACTTGTAACTTACCCACTGTACTGAATGTAACTTTGTAGTAAACTTATCTTCTCGATTCCATTCTACACATCTACCAAACCACCAATACTTGTTGCCAACGCCATCTAAACCAGTGGTGGTTAGGTCAACTTAAACTAGGGCTGGTTACTTTGACTTTGATTACATGAGTTAAGATGTAATAGAACTTTAGTTTCATTCCATTACTGATAAATCTTATTGTTATGCCCTTCTGTGATTGCTTACTCAATATTCTCTCTTATAGTCGTCAAACCTCGACAGCTTCTCTTCTTAACTTTGACTCATTGACCTTATTGACTTCTCTTTTGATCTCCTTCTATACCCTTAAATTTCATAGTCTTTGTCTCCGTTTCCTTAACAGAAGGATGTCATCTCTACATGTCTCTAGCCATCTCTAACGCTATTCTTTTATGTCCTTGTCACTACTGAACTAGTACTTTATTTCTTCATTGCTTCATTTAAAAAACTTTCCTTTTAAAGATCTCACTTAGGGCTATTTTCCTCTTTCATTCTACTCTTGTATTATATTCAAAGGCTTTATGTTTTGAACTCTTTTCACTACATGAGGGCCGAGAGAGTGGTTATTGTCTTGTGTTTCTGATTGCAGTGTTCTCACCAATTACCCGTGCTGTGCTTGCACATACTGCTTATCCATGAGCTTAGGAATCTCTTATGGTATTAGCTTCGACACTTACGTACTTCTGCTAAAAACCACATGAATTATCCCATTCAACTTATTCATAATTTACCTCTGGCTATTAATCATACTACTTCTTACTGAGAACCTTCATAAGGCCAATGCTCTCTCAAATTTCTACCATACTCCCACTATTACTTCTTTCTAAGTTTTGCTCTGTTATTTGACTTTCTTCCTTATCTCGGTTTCTTGAGTCTCATATGTCCTCACTTCCTTGAAAGCTCCCTATCTTAACACATGTTATAGGATCACTACCAATCTTTTAACTTGGGTACTACACTTTCACTAACCCTATATAAGTTGGGTGTCTTACTTCTATGTTGCTACACGTTGTTTATTTTCATTCCTTACCCTTTTGAACCTTTACTTGCTTGGGGTTTATTTCTTCTTCTGTTCAAGTATCTTGCTATTTTATTATTTATCCATCTTATCCCACGCCTTTCCTTACTTATTCAAATCCTTGCTAAGCTATACGTCGAGGGGTATACACATGTTTCCCACTTTTGGTTGACTGTTTATATACTTTCTGAATTATGGTTACTGGATGGAAGAAATATCATTCATACCGCTGGAAGTTGTATCGACTATTCCATGCCTTACGGTTCCATAATCTGGATCAATCACTCCAAGGTCTTTACTTCTGTTGTTGTTTCCAAGATAGATTATCTATGTCACTATACGTACTGAATTCTCTTGTAATTTTCTGTTTCCTTTTTACTGTTTTCATACTCTATCTCTTAAATCCTCATTTGTTCTTTCATGGGTAGTCTATCATTTAGTGTTTTCTGTTTCTGACTTCGGTTAAATTTTCATCCAATTCTCTTACGGTTATCTTTATCTAGGCCGGTATAGAGTGGGGCCGGAATTTAAATCTAAATAGGTACCGACGTTCTTGTTCTGATACTTCATGTCCTGACATAGTCTATTACTCATGTAAGGTAGGTATGAGATAGACTCAGTAGGGCCGCTTCTTTGACTGGTATCACTGAGGAATGAGAATCTAGGTAACTTAGGGTCGCATCTATGTTAGATTTCTTGGAATAAGGTAATTAATCATCTTTCGTTCCGACCTTCATTTGTTTACTTACGGGCTTGGGCTTGGGGATCTAAAATCTCTATATCATTTTTGACATCTCTTGTCAATTGGAAACCTCCACCACTGATCTCGATTTCTTTCTTCTTTGTGCCCTATGGATACTCTTCGTTATTCAGGGAACTCGCTGCCTATACGAGGTATCCAAGGACTATAGGGTTTGCTTGGAAAAATTTTCTATGTAGGAAGGGAATCTTATTCGGAGGGAATGAACTTTACTTGAGTCTACTCGATAATTTTTCTCTTACTTAGGCTCGTTATATTTTTTCCTTTACTATAAATTCTGGTGTTATCTTTTACTATCTAACTTTATATCTTTGAGTCTTACTACTATCTGGTTATTTTAAGCATATGTGCGTTCTCTTTTACTTTTCTTATAGATTTCTCTTTCCACTCCTTTATCTCATAACTTGTCTGTACTTCTTGTGATAAGACAGGATAACTACAAGAGAATTTTCAACTTGGATCTAGTATAGTTGTTTCCATAAATAATACTATTCGAATAGTCTGTGAAAGCTTACTGGCCTGTCTATAGGGCTTGAGGACGTACTCGAGGATCAGGTATTGGAGAGGTAGTGCCACGCATACAAGTATCCCAGACATACTATGTATACAAGACCCCAACACTCTACCAACTACAGTCACTGACTCCCTAGACCATGCTCTGATACCTTCTTTGTAACATCCCCAATTTGGGAGATGCTACCGGCAATGAATAGACCGTACTATCCCTATCGCCTCTGACTTCTGATAACTGCTATTATTATCTCACACATATATATAAACACATGAATGGGACTATAGCCCAACTCATCAACCATGTATGCATAATATTCTTAATACTAAGTACTCTATTTAAATATATATTTCAACACTGACAATAACTTTTATAATACAATATACATGTGATTTTTACCGTATAACATATATGTTACTTAACATTCTTTGACTCTGACCGAACTGGGCTTTGTACTTGACTTGACCTGATGGACTAACTCCCTAGTGACTACCATCATTATCCATCCTCTCGAGCTCTTCCTCCAAAAACCTGCAAAACAAAACACTGGGAGTGGGGGGGTTAGATCGTTTGTACGATCTAAGTGAGTGGACAATTTTAAATGTAGTACTAACAGTGCTTTTGAAAATCCACTGTTCTAAAACCAATTTCATTTTAAATCATCTTTTCTGAAATCTCTTCTATTAATTGAAAACAACTTTCTTTCTGGAAAACTTTTCTGAAGTTTGTTTTTGAAAATCTGATTCAGAAAATCTGTATTCAAAATATCTAGACCAAAAACTCATTTCTAAAATATCTGTTTATGAAAACTATTTCTAAAAATTGATCTCTGAAAACACTTTCTGAAAACTGGTCTCTGTCTCTGAAAACCTGACGTATGAGGGTCTTACGTATCGCCGTTCCCCCAAACGCTTAACTAGAATCAGGAGTGCAAATCCATAACTTTGGGATATGTCACTTCTGTCCCTGAAACTAGTGATCTTGGGGAGTTACGTATCACCATCCCCCAAGCCACTGAACTAGAACTGGGGGTGCAGATCAATGCTACCCTCCAAGTTGTAAAACTAGGATCTAGGGGCATCTGTCATCCCTAGTCCTGAACTACGATCTGGAGGCATTACGTATCGTCGTCCCCTCAGTCCTCTACATGTGCATAAGTCATCCGTCAATTCCATATCTGTAATAAGTTAAATACTTAGGTGGGTTTTTCCCCTATGTCTCGAAAACATAAAACTCATGCTTTGAAAACATTTCTTTCTCAAACATATCTTAAATCATAATCTTACATTTAATAACTGTAGTAAAAATCAACAAACGCCCTAAAAACGTAAAAATAAGTCTGATATGAAAAATACGAAATGAAAATCAAGTAAAAAGGAAAGTGTCCACTCACAGTGCTATGAAAATTCGAGAGTGATTCATGGTGTAGGCGACCTTCTAGTATCCTGGCATCAATTTTAGCTTGGAAGTGAGCTATAGACCTTCATTTTGGCTTGCGAATTTGAAAATTGTAGAGCTTCCCCTTGGGCTCAACTCACGTTTTTGGCTAAGAAAGAAAATGAGTGAATAGTGTTCTATTTATATGGCAAAAGGCTGATTTTTTTATTGCAAATGAATGGTCCACATTTTGCCACATCACCAAATTCTAGTTAATTCTCGAAATTATTATAGCATCTGCGGAAATTATAATTTCAGACCTATTTTTGTTCCGAATTTTGACAATAATTCAACGCAAAAGTTGTAGCTCTCGGTCTAAGATTTCTGAAAATATAAAATTCATAAAAATCGGAGATTGTATAAAAAAGTTACGGCCCAATTACTAAAGGCTGTTTGAGGTAGAACGTAAACTAAGTTCCGCGTCGAAATTTTAAGGAACCTTCTAAATGTCCCAAATGTAATTTTATGATCACGTACTTACTCGAACATGGTTTAGTTCAAGTATTATTCCTCTGAATTGTAGTAGTTGCCAGGCTTGGGTAATATACAAGTCGTCAGGTTCACCAAATATTACATCTATTCAACTTATTGATGTATTTGGGCATACCGAACAGCTTTTAAAACATCTTTGGGAATGTCTCTCTATCGTCTAGTTTATGGAGAACTTTGTCATTTGCCTGTAGAACTTGAGTATCAGGCATATTGAGCTATAATAGTATTCAATTCAAACCTTGAAAATACCAGTCATGAATGCAAACTGTAATTAAATGAACTTGAAGAGTTAAAAAATGATTCATATGAGAATACAAAAATTAATAAAGTTAATAAGGCTTTTTATTATAGTCGAATTTTAGAAAAAATATTTGACATTGTCAACAAAATTTACTTTATAATTGTCGTCTTCATTTATTTCTTAATGATGGTGATGTATTCAATGTAAATGGACAACATTTGAAATTATTTTTGGATTTTTCAAATTTCCAATAATCTTTCCTCCTTTCAGAACTATTGTACCATTGTTGATGCATTCTAATTTATTATTTTTTCTTTTGTTTTTGTCTAATTTTCATTTGTTTATTGTGTTTTGCAGTTTTTTCTTAATGTCAAAGTTTTGCACCACGATAAAATAACGGATAACGGTACTCTGTGACTCTAAGTTGGTTCTTTAATTTCCTAAAATTATTGATACCCTACAATCAAGGCATGGATAAAACTCTCGAAAACTCCACGAATATTTTCATTCTCTACTTCAAAATTCTCTTATGAAAATTTACAATGCACGCTCTGCAAGAATGAAGCTTCTTATGATCAATGGTATTACTAATGGTATTCATTGGATAATTAAAGTAAGGGTTCGTTTGGTAGATGAATTATCTGATTCATTCATCTCTTACATGACTAGTTTAGGGAAAACACATATACTAAGAAACTTATAGCAAAACAATTAGGTGTTTGTTATAAATGTACACGTTGGATGTGCAACACTCATTGTCGTTCTTTAGGAATGGTGTCTGAAAATCGCAAAGATAAAATTCAATTCATTAGATGATATATCATGGACTCTTAAGACACATCCTAGTGGAGTTGAGTATAGAGTGATTCACAATTTACATACAAAATTTCAAAAAGAAATTTAACAATATTGTCTCGTGAATCTGACTTTAAAATACCTTTTTTTTGCCAATTTGTAAGAAAATTTGATAGAAAGCATATCTCTGACCCATATAGGATATTCAAGCGGATACTGTATATAAAACCAGAGGAAGCTGTGAGCCAGATCACAACTACATGTACATATCATTTCAATTTACTATTTGATTTCCTTCACTTTAATTTTTATGAAAATAACTATTATTTTTGAGTTTCTCGATCTATTTTATTATTTATCTGACAATTATATTTTGCAGATACAAGTGCATTTTTTAGTCACCATTTTCAAGATCTATGAATACAGCTCGTCATTTCTCTATTTGACACATCTAAATAAGAGAGAGTGCAGAAAATGAAAAAATTCAAGACAACGAGTAACTAATATATGTGTATTTTATGGATCTAGCTCTAGAAATAATCCATAATTTATTGAGGCTGCAAAAGAGTTGGGTAGGGTTTTGACGGAAAGAAATATGCACCTAGTATATGGCGGTGGCAATCTTGGATTGATGGGATGTGTTTCAAAGGCTATGGAAGAAGGAGACAATCAAGTTTTAGGGATCATCCCAAAAACTTTGGCATACGGAAACCTCATCGAAAAAATAAATGGAGAAGAATACATTATCTCGGGTATGTTTGAAAGACTTACTGAAGTGATTAATCATGCTGACACTTTTATTGCTTTACCAGGAGGACTGGGCAGTTTGGAAAAAATATTCACAGTTGTGTCATGAGCGAATTTGAAAATTCACCGAAAAACCATTGGACTTTTAAATATAGATTTTTTCGATTTTTTTAGTATTTCTTAAGGATACTAAAAGACTTGGGTTCATTTCGAAACCAGCAAAAGATATTATCCTCACTGTAAGAACAACTGATGAATTAATCGGCCAACTATTAACTATGAATCAAGAATTGACCCAATTATTTCAAAGTTGGACTGATCAGATAACAATCGTGATAAGAAATATAGAGTGAACTTGAATATTAATTTGTAACCTTATTTTTCTTTTAAATGGTAGTGTTGTAGATTCAATTATTATTTCCACACTACCCAGGTGATGTTTTCTAAAATCTACTTCTTCTTATTCAGACATTGGAGATAATGTCTCAATTTGGTTGAGAAAGGGGATAGTTGACTATAATATTTTTTATTATTGTGTTGTTTTTTAAAAGAATTTTTTGTTGGTTTTTTTTATGAAAAAACTGTTTTTGTTTTTATGTTGTTTTTTTTTTATTATTTTTTATGTGTAAAAAAATATTTTTGTGTTGTTATTATTTTGTGTGTTTTTATAAAAAAAAATATATAAACTACACACAAACTAATAATAAATTTTTTTGACAAACCATATGGAATTATTAATTGGAGATGGCAGTGTAAGGAGTTTTCGTTCTTGAGACGCATCTCAGTTTGTTTCGTAACAAGTTATTTTTGTTCATTTCATTTTGAATCATTCAAATTTATGAATTCTCCATAATATTGATTAAATTTGATTTCTATATGCTCATTTGATAGGTATTATCAATATACATGGTAACATATGATTGTGGATTGTAAGTGAAAGACATGTAGGTGTGATAAGGCTATACCTTTAGGTGTGATAAGTGTGGCTTATACCCACTTATTCTAGCATCTTTAGCCTATTATTTTGTTATGGTTCGAGCCATTTAATGTATTTTATAGTTTATTTTATGTCTTATTTTTAGGAAGTATTATAACATCAAGAATGGAGCAAATACGTGTATTTGGGGACCTATCGGGAGTATCAGACTCAAGAAGCAGCAAAAACCTGCATCAGCTGCGCACTGAAATTAAAAAGGCTATACCTTTTGATTTCGAAAGAGTTAAGAGACCTATAATATATCGATTTGTATCTACTCGACGAGATCTAGTCATTTACATACATTTTCCTAAGAGATGGGCACTCTAGCGCCCACTGTTCGGCGCCAGAGCGTCCCCCGCGGACCAGAAACATGATTTTAGGTTTTTTAGATGTTTAATGACTACTAGCCTCTATTATAAATAGAACAGTTCGTCCAATACTCAAAGGGGGGCTAATACACTGCACAAAACACAGAAACAAATATTTTTAGAGATCCAAGGAGATGATTGAAGAGCAACAAGGGGAGATTAAGGCGGTGACGTCCGCGGAGGAAGAGATTCAATTCGGGTTTTATCTTCTTATTTCTTTCTTAGAACTCTAATGATTTCCATTAGATTCATGACTTGTTTATTATTGTTTTTATCTTTTGTCATAAACTAAACTCCTTAATTCTGGAGAATGATGTAATCGATGCTTAAACCTTGTATTTTGTTTATCAATTTTGTTATGATGTTTTATTAATTTATTTATATTCTTTTGAGTTTAATGCTTCTTGATTGTTGGCCACAATTGAAGATGATGAATGTTTAGAATCTATCACTCGAGAGAGGGGATTTTGAATAGATCTAGAGAATATGACCTAGGATTTTATAGAGTTCGAGAGAATATGTAATCCTTTGAAGTCGTTAATATAGAATCACAAATCGTAATGAGTTGTTAACTATTGGATTTTTATAGAGATATCGAAGTTTATAGTTGATGATATTTTCACTCGGCACTCGAGAGAGGGAGTGAATATTTTAGGAGTCTTGACTTATAAATAATATAACTGAACATGGATTAATTGGCATGACAAATACATAGGTGACAGCTAGGTGAAATCCAGATCTAGAATCTCTATCGTATTAGTTCCTCCTATATAATTATTTTTATATTATTTATTAAAATCTTTATTATTTGTTTTCTAAATAAAGTTAGGATTATCAATTGTAGTACTTAATGCGAGTTAACACAATCCCTGTGGGTTCGACACTCTAAACTCATTGATACTAAAACTTGACACCGTACACTTGCGGTACGATATGACACTGAACGACAAGGTGTTTATTTGATATAACACTGAACGACAAGGTGTTGATGATGATTAGAATAATTAATTGTGTAAATTGGTGTTTTGGAAATATTAATTTGACTAATTAATTATGGCTATACACTTTAGATTAATTTAATTGTGAAATTTGGAATTTTGTAATTTAAATTAATTGGGCTTATTTTGGAATTGGGCTTGAAAAGTTGTATTTGAGCTTAATGGGCTTGGTTGGGCCAAGTTTGGTTTAGGGTAATTGGTTGTATCCAATGGGCCCAAAACCATTTCCATAAAGTCCAAATATAATAAAATGAACCTTTAATTTTAATTGGGCCTAATGGGCCTAAATTGATTTCTTGGAAAATAAGGGTGATTCCTTAAATGAGTTTTGGTATTTGGGTTTGACCCATATTGACCAAAGTCCATGCCTTATGAAATTAATTGAAAGCCCATTGGACTTTAATTAAATTGACATTGAATGTTAATTGGGCTTTGAGACCCGTAAAGATTAGATTTAGAATCTAGTCACAAAAGGCTCATTAAAAAGTGTAATCATTTAATTTAGAATAAATAAAGAATTAGTATTGAATACAAATTAAATTGGATTTAATATTGTAGTTTAATATAATTCAAGAATTCGTACTTTGAGTACTTATTCTTAAAACGAGTCGGACTCGCGCAAATCAAATCGTTGTTTGAACATTGGATGGCCATTAATTTCAGATTAATTAATTGGATTAGATTGATTGATAACATGCTTTGTGTGAATACATGGATGTGATGTATGAATAATGTATATCAGATGTATATTAGATGGGTGAGGGCAATTTTGGAAATTGTTGTAATAAATTTAGAATTTATTAATTGGACCTGCGTGTCCAGCCTATTACCTATTGACTCTTTGTATTTCTCTTCTCACCTATTCCCCTCAATGTAAATGAGGTTTCTTTAGAAGTGTTATGTAATCGGGTAGAAATTATATTTGTGATAGCGGGAGAGAGGAAATGGAGAGATTTGTTCTAGGAACAATGTTTTAAATATCCATCCGCATATCATTATTAAATTTATTTACGAGCCTTATTATGCTTTTAGAATGCATGCTTAAGGGTGTATGATGAGACCTTAATAAAGATAATTAATTGGTTGCCAATTACGCGAAAAACCCTCAAAACATATTAAGCGTTTTTCCTTCCATTGAGTGATTCATTCTCAAGATCCAAGATTGGCACTGGTTTGTTGGCCAAAGTCAAGGCATTTTTCCATCGCGGATGTGTTTGAATCATGAAAGCTTTGTTCCATATCGCATGTCTTGTCCAAGTTGTGATTTTTTGGCCAAAGTCAAGATCACTTCTTGTCCATCGACATCGATTACGAAGCTTTCCAAGGTCAATGGGTCTCGCTTAACTGGAATCATTAAGTTTGTTGTGCCAAAGCCAAGGCTTAATTGATTCGGAGGAAAACGGTTAGGCAATATATTGGATATATTGGCATATATAAGATATATGTTTCGGACTTGGATGTCCACCTACTGGATCTAGGAATTGGATGAGATCCAATTGATCTTAGAGATCTACCTAGTTCAATATCATACAACTTGTTGGCCAAAGTCAAGGTTGTGTGTTATTTAACAGGATCCTAGTCCACTAGGAAACAAGGTTTCCCGAGTACTCAACAGAGGGTTGGAGGCTTGCCGAAAAATAGTGGGAGGCAAGTATTAAATTTGCAAATTCGTTTAGTTACTTGCCAATACGCGCTCATTTCAATTTTTCGTCATCAAATTAATATATTAGTTGGACTAATATTTAATCGTTGTTTTAATTAAACAGTTGGACTGTATTCAAACTATTTCAATTATAGTTGATTATATAATTGGATTATAGTAATCAATATATTTGAATTTAACCAATTAAATTATAGTTGATTATATAGTTAGACTATAGTAATCATTATATTAAATAGTACCCGAAATCATTGATTGGATAGTTGGACTATAGCAATCAAGATAACTGAAAGATTAGTGTTTAAAACAAAATCCTGGGTGAAAATGTATTTAAACAGCTTTAATTTTCAGATTGGGAATAGAACCTCAGGATAGTCCTGGAAACTGAGAAGTTATTCTATTTGATAGAGTAACATCTCGGGCCTAAGCCCGGAGTTGAGCAAATAGTAGAACATGATCTTTGGAAGATTCATGTGACACTTTAATGCTCAATCCTTTATGCTTGACGCAATGACACTTTAATTCCGTCATCAAAGTTAAGGATTAGATCATTGTACAATGATGATGAAATTAAAGATCTTCATAGATCTATTCTTAGATCTTAGAAGAATGAATTGCAAAAGAAGCTCTTTACGCTCTCGTATGTCATAGGGTACATCTATCGAGCACTAGGTGTCACAGATGATTACTGACATCGATCAGCTAGGTTAGTTAGGCATTATCTACGTGGCCGAGACTACCAAAGATTTGATCTTATAGTCTTTACCCGAAAGCTGGGGCAAGTTCATAATGAACCAAGAGTAATTTCTTGGAGAGTTAAAGGCTATGCTCAGGGAGGCAGAGCCAGAGCTTCTAAAAGGGGCAAAGGCAAAATCATCACTGTCTTCTAGGAAGACAAAGGACATATCCAAGATGTCTGCCTAAATTGTGGCAAACGGGGTCACTGGAAGCGTGACTTCCGTATGGACAAGGCAGACATGAAGGAAGAGAAGACGATGCAAGGCTCCGGCTTCAAATATGTTTGTCATAAACACACTCACTACTAGTATTAAAATTGGATTTTAGATACTGGATGTGGTACATAAATATACGTACTGGTGTGCAGAATCTGCTGATAAGCAGGATACTGACTTCAGTTGAGATTTATCTGTGAGTCGGAAACGGGACGACAGTCGCTGTTTAACAGTAGAAACCTAAGTTTAGGAACTACCCTTCGGGTATGTACTTAAATTAGGAAACTGTTATAATGTAACTAGTTTGACTAGAAACATTATCTCTATATCAGGGTTTAACCCGTTACGAGTATACCCTTATATTCTAGAACACTAAAGTGTTTCATTTTATAAAGATGATATTGAGATAAACACATTAGATGTGAATAACAATATTTATATTTTGAATATAAATGAATCTCAAATGTATAACATGACAAACAAATAGCTCAAACTAAATTAATCATTTGAGACTTATTTGTGGCATTATTGTCTGGGACACATTAAACAAGAGTCGTATATCCACACTTTCTAAGAGTGGGTACTAGGACAACTTTGATTCTATTCAAATGATGTCTACGAATCTAGTTTATTAGGCAAAGTGCCTAAAACACTTTTTACTTGGTAAAAGTGTAAGTGCCACCGATCTGTTAGCCATTGTTCATAGTGACGTAAGTGGGCCCATATCTAGCTAGGCTAGAGGTGGATATGAATGCTTCATAACCTTTACGGATGTGGCATCGCGTTATGGTTACGTGTTTCTTTAGAAACACAAATCGGAAACTTTTGATAGATTCAAAGAGTTTCGACACGAAGTAGACAAAAAGATCGGCTAAAGTATTAATACATCATGATTGGACCATGATGAAAATACTTAAGCAATAAGTTCCTCGATTACCTGAAAGAGTATAGTATTCTTTCACAGTGGACTCCTCCCGGAACACCTCAATTTGACGATATGTCCAAACGGAGAAACCAAATTTTGTTGGACATAATATGGTTAATCATGAGTTTCTCTGAGCTACCATTTTCCTTCAAGGGATACGTATTAAACAGTGCAAAACTTTTTTTTGAATAAGGTTCCATAAAAATCTGTTTGACAGATTTCATATTAGATATGAACAGGAAAGAAACTGGGTTTTCTCATTCCTGAAGATTTAGGAATGTTGGGCATATGTTTGGATGATACCAAACTAAAACCCAAATCGGATAAGTGCCTAAGTTGTGGATTATCCTACGGTAACCAAAGTATAATACTTATACAACCCACACGAGAACAATGTAATTGTTGCTCGCCATGCGGTTTTCCTAAGAGGAATACCAATATGCAGTGGTAAGTGGGAAGAAAGTAAAACTCGATGAAAATCGGAGTAATACTGTTCTAGGCACCGAGTCCTTAATGGAACATAAATAGTTCATCAAGGATGAAACTATACCAATAATCTTCGAATACACAAGAACCGCGTAAGTCAGAGAGAGTCAAAAAATAACCTGGGGGTATGGGTTTCTGATCTCACCTTGTAAAAATGTAAATTTTATTGAGGAATATGAGTCGACTACATATGAGGAAGTGATACAAGGTATCGACTCCCTATTATGGAAAAATTCCATGATGTCCGAAATGGATTCCATGTATATCAACTTAATTTGGACACTAGTTGATGTACCGGAAGGCATTGTGCCTATTGGTACTATATATGAGTCTTCAAGGAAGACATACATGGATGGAAATATACCAACGTACAAAGCTAGGCTTGTAGCGAAAAGGTATCGTTATCAACATTGTGCCGATTACGACGAAACCTTTTACTCTTTGCCATGGTTAAATCCATTTGGATAATGCTTGCTGATGCTGCTTATTTCATTTATGAAATATAGCAGCTGAACGTCAAAATCGCTTTCCTTAAACGGAAACCTTTTGGAGGATGTTTACAACATCGTGACGGTTTTGTCGTACCAAAACAAGCAAACAAGGTTTGCAAGTTAATTCGATCCATTTATGGATTGAAGCAAGCATTGCGTTCTTGGAATTATCGTTCTGATGTAATCATAATGGTATATGATTTAATTCAAACGAAAATGATTCTTGTGTATATAAGGAGGTTAGTGGGAGTGTACTGACAGTGAATGTCCTATAAAATGATGATATATCATTTCCTGGAAATGATATTCCCATAATACAATTGGTGAAAGTTTGGCTTTCATGAAAAATTCTCCGTAGAATACTCGAGAGAGACAACCTTTATTCTAAGAATAAGGATCTACTGGGATAGATCTAAAAGTTGTTGGCACTCTCCGAGAACTCGTACATTGAAATAAATGTACGCGACCTGGTGTCTCATATGCTTTGAGCATATGGAGTCACAATCAGGCCAATCCAAGTGATAGTCACTGGATTAATGTTAAGAACATCCTTAAGTATCTTAGAAGAACTAATGATGCTTTCTTAAACTATGGAGAATGAGAACTTGAGGTGACTGGGTTCACTGTTGCAAGTTTCCTAACCGATAAAATGACTATAAGTCGTAACAAGGTACTATATAGTTTGAATAACGGAACAGTGAGCTGGAAATCTTCCAAGCAAGATACTGTTACCGAATAAACAACAAAAGCGGAATATTGATGCTGCTGAGGCAGCAATAGAAGCCTTTTGGATCTATAATAATCCTAATTAGATTAGGTATAGTTCTGTTAGCAACTGAGCTAGGCTACATCACAGGCTAAAGAATTAATGGTCTCATCAACGATCCAGATATATACTTCAATTATTTCACCTGATTCGTCGGATCATACATCGTGGCGATGTGATGATCGAATAAATCGCATCAGATGATAACATAGCAAATCCGCTGACGAAAGCCTTTCCTCAGCATAAGTTTGAGTGAACAGTATATATTTCAAGTGTATGACACTTAAATGATTGGCTATAGGCCAAGTGTGAGATTTTTGGACAATTATGACCCATGGCATCACTATTTGTACAGAACATGGTGTTGTTGTACAAATTAACTATGCGACAAAGGAAATTACTCTTTTATCATTTGTAATTGGATTACCAAGATACATAAATGATAAAATTCCTTATGATTAGTTCCGGATTGAGATGATATGAGACAGTATCAATCCACAAAGGTTTAATCATTAAATTATCCCTAGTCGTAGTATTATCGAGATTAGACATCGATAATGCGGAATAGACTATTATTACACTTGTGCACGTTATAGGAGCATAACGACATAGTTCTCATATATTTAAGAATTGGATACTTATGCAAGTGTAATAGAAGGTTGTGTTTACCGATGGTACGGAAACATCTTCGCTCTGAATAGACCCCTCGGAATTCCATTGGTAGTATGACTATGTGTCTATGGAAGTCCGAATCAGGGTAGGTGTATTTGGTCTTAACTTGAGACTTGCACCGCTAATGCTTGCGACAATCAATATACTTTGGTTTTGGTCGTCTAGGGCTTTAACCGATTCTGTGTACGCCTCTTCTAGGTATATTGAGAATCGTAGTGTATTGGGTGTGATGTCGAGATAGAAGTATCGCTCCAGTTATATGGAGATGATGGTTACGTAGGATACGGAACTAATACTCTTATGTACTGTAGTCATCGGGATAATATGACAAGGTCATGATTTTCCGATTATAGAGACTAGTTACCAGAGATCCGACATGTGCTTCGTTCGGGGCAGACAAAATTCCAGCCCTAATACGCAATACTATGTATATTACGCCTGATACAGATTACATATTCCTTTAAGAATATTTATGGAGAATTGGGTAGGCACGGTGCTTTGCTAGAAGCCAACCATGTCTTGTAAATCGGTAAAAATGTAGTACTAAATACGTAAGTGTTCGGATAATTCGACGACCAGATTTACTGCCAACATATATGGGGATCTCATGGGTCGCTTCCCGAAGATTCACTGATGACGTATGACTCACACATAATTAGTCTAGGATTAATTATAAGAGAGAGAAAATTAATCTAGGATTAATTACAGAGATATTTTATCTGGGATAAAATATTAATTAAAGAGAGAGAGAACGATTAATTCAGAATTAATCGATAAAATAATATATTCGATATATTATACGAAATTGGATTTCGACGCGAAATTAAAATTAGATTTTAATTCGAGCGAACGAGTTAATTTAGAATTAATTCGTTAGTGACGTGAATAGTAATTTTGCTAGGCATAATTATTTAATTAAATTTGATTTAATTACGTCGCAATGGAAAATTCATTAATTCGAAATTAGCGAACCCGAGCCCGAGAGTGTTTGCGGTCCCACTCACATTTCGAATTCAAGTGCGGCCCATAAGTCACATCTAGCGTCAAATCACTAGTCAATCAAGTGATGGAAGTCACATAACTTTGAGTGAAGTGATGCTTGTCATCATTGATTGATGTGAATAGTGATATGAGTGGTTGAAGGCTTTAATGTTTGTACCATTTTTTGAATTTGGTAATGAGTATTAGTTTTTGAAAACCAAATACACAAATAACACTTGACAACTTCATCTCTTTCTTCTCTCAATACTCTCGGCCAAGGGCCAATTTTTCTCTTGTTTTTTTCTTTTACCGTGAATCACACAAGGGAAAATGTGAAGATTTATTGCAAATTTTCACAAGTGCTAGCACACATTAGGAGTCTTACGAAGGTGATAGGGAAACCCATTCATGAGCATGGAATCTACACACAAAGCTTGGAGCTTGGAGATTCAAATTGGAGAACAAAAGGGAGCCATTGTCGTGAGCTTCAATGGAGGAGCCAATAAATGTTTGTGTTCGACGCATCGCAAATCCGATCAAAGTGGGTATTTCCGCTACTTTCACTTTGTTATAATCATACGTTCATTGCTTAAATTGATCTTGGTTTGACCTAGAAAACCCAACAATAGGGACCTAACTTTAATTTTCGGGAGTCAGATTATAATTTTGCAGAACTTTTGTATAAATACCTTGAAATTTCTATTATTTGCAAAAAGAAGCATAACCACCATTACCTTTAAAACGACACCACCATCTCAAACTGAACCAGCGACAACCTGGTTGCGTTGGTGGCTAGCCGGCCTTCGCGATGGTGCCAAAAGAAGCGTCTGGCCACCAAGCGTCCAACGATGGCCGACGGTGACGCTAGAAACACCGACAACGACGAGAAACATGGGAGAAAATACGCGGCTTGGGTTTCTCGATCCTGGCTCGTCGCTTCAGTTTACGGCCCGAGCTACCCGCCAAATCAAAGCTCTCGGAGTCTATTACAAGATGGCTGTGATGATTTTACCGATTAGTGCTCGGTTGCATGCGAAATGAGGAAGGAAGATGTTGATGAATAGTGACCCATAGTGAACTGTAGCTCCGATCACCATTCTATTGATTCCAACGTGTTCGTGGGATCGTTTGGAGTCCGTAAATGTCCTCAAAATCTCGGTAAAACCTCCCGGTAAAAAGTCACTAATTCGAAGTTTTTCTATAAATGTTCGGATGTAACCAGTAGCTTCGTAGAGTAGATTATTGATATAAATTAAATTGTTTAAGTATTATTATATTGGATATAAGTATTCGATAGAATCCGAGTGAAAACGAAACGAGTTTGATTGATTCGATAAAATATGTAAGTTTTTGGTAAAAGTGGGTTTTTGCGTATAAAGATGTGTTTTGGTTTTTATGATAGTTACAAGATATTTATAATATTACAAACATGTTTAGATAAATCCAGGTAGGTTCGGAGGGTTCAGGACCCTTCCGTAGCGTTTGCAGAATCTTTTTTGGAAGAATTTTTCCAAAAATATGTAAACTGAGAATTTAAGTTAACTGACCACTTGGGTTAGTTTATAATGATGTTTTAAGAGGAATGGAACTGAAAACATTGAAAACGGACTTGATTTGGTTTTTCCGAAAAGATCCGTGATTTTGTCTTAGTTTAGTCGAGAACTCCATAAGTCGTGTTTTTGACGGCATTTCGCCATTTAATTTGACATATGTGACTAGGACCTGGAGTGCTTGCGAAGCCAGGTAAGTAACCCATGCGATGTGTTGATGGTAATTTTAGGGCCTCAGGGTCCTCAGCAAGTTTAGAAGGGCATGAAGAGAATTTCTAGTTCAGATTGCTAAAGGTCGAAGACAATGATCAATGGCATCTGGCCAGGAGAGTGGTCAAGCTCAATCCTAATTCCATCGCCGACCCGAAGAGTACAAGTTTTTAGAGAAGCAGGGTGATCAGAGACATCAGGTCCGTCCTGACTAGGTGGCTCGACAGAACGAGATGGATGTTGTTACAACCACCCGACCTTGTAGGGCAGGTCGAGGTGGATTAGATCATGTTGGGGTGACATTGATCGAGACTGAGTATGGAGGTGTAAACACAACTTGGGGACTTGCACCATCTATAAAGTCTTGATATGACAGGAGCAGCGTGTAAGATTATCTTCTGACACACGCCACCGCGTGAACGGGTGGATACAGGCTGGCATCATGAAGGTAGCGTGTGGAGTTTTCCAAGAAATGGTTTGAGTTTAACGAAGTATCAGATGAGAGGTTACTTTCGACAGTGGCAGGCTCATGTGGCTGACGTTACGAGGACGGTGGAACAATGTTATTTTCTTTATTATACAAAGGAGTTGAGTGCAACTTTGTAAAGGTTAGCAATTTTCATTCAAAAAAGCATGTAAGAGAGATAAAAAGCCTATTTTTTGAGATAGGTTAGTTGCACTTGTAATAATCATTTTCTCTTGGTCGGTCAAACTCGACACCTTATAAAACTCTATTTCTTTATGTACGTGGATGTAGGTCGGATCCATTCCGTCGAACCATATTAAATCCTCTATTTTTATTTGTGTACTTTCCATTTTTTCTGCTAAGTTTGCTTTTAGTTCCTAACAAACCAATAAATTCACAGTTGGGGAAGATTGTTCTAGGAATAAGTTTCTGAATTTATCCCTGGAGCAAAAATCAGCCATTAACAGTTGGCGCCGTCTATAGGAGTAGAAAAAAGGCAGTAGACGTGTTATGAAGATGGCCGAAGACGGGAACCACAGGTCTTTAGAGGCTTCAAAAACGAAATGGATGGAGAAGATGGAAGAAACCATGAGAAAAAAAAGGGAGTCCACCCATGCCTTTATGAAGGCCATGATGGAGAAGCTAGAAAGTTTAGAAAAAGAACGAATAAAAGATTGAAGCTGGTTCGAGTGGGATGAGGGACGAGGTAGTCAGAGGAAATAGGGTTGATGGGGTGGATGATGGTGATGAGGGCGGAATGAGGAACGTCTAAGAGTGAAATCAACAGTCGTAGCCAGAACTTTATCGGTAGAAGAGTTGTGGGAATAAGAGGACGGCAGGAAGTCGCCAGAGTCTTCTAGCAATAGCCCATGTTTCACGAAAAGTGACCGTGAGGGGCATCTTGAGGAAGAGCGGGGAATCCCCAGTCACAAGAGGTATCGTGCACATGGTGGTAGATGTGGGGAAGCTTATGGGAAAGAACATGATAGCACCAAGAACCAAATGAAGGGATGGTTTAGGAAGGAAATGAAGAAGTGGGAAGAAAACATGAAAGGGAGGACGGGGGACAACCAAGATAGAGAGATAGCCTCACCTTTTATAAAAGGGATTTTGGCGACGGAGTTCCCTATGCGGTTCACCATGCCATCCATGGACCTTTACAAGGGTCATATTGATCCCAAATCTCATGTTGAGAGGTTTGTCATGCTAATAGAGATTCAAGGAATGGTAGAAGATTCCATTTGCAAGGTGTTCCCTCTGACTTTGGTTGGGTCCGCTATTTTTTGGTTCAGACGTTTAACCCCGGGATGTATCGTCAGTTTTACTCAGCTGAGGAAGTCTTTTATTCAATATTTTAAAGGGGCTTGTATGTCGAGGAAAATCATGGGTTCATTGAGGTTGGTGAAATAGAGAAAGGATGAGTCCCTGAAGATTTTTATTGAGTGGTACCATAATATAGTGCTGGAGATCGGGGCATCTGAGTCCTAGGAGATACTTGAGAGCATTAAAGGGGCCCTCAAGGTCGGAAAGTTATGGACTCAGCTGAAGATTCAAGATGTACCAGACTATGCCGTGATAATGGAGCTGGCAAGGAAGTTTGTTATGGTGGAAGGAGATGAGAAGGCTGCCCGATAAGGGAATTCTCAAAATCCAAAGGTGGTTCGGCCCGAGAATCAACAGGGGTCGAGTAGGGATGTGAGAAGCCCCCCAGAGGTAGAAAGAATTCCAAACAATACCGCAGAACAAAGTGGCCCAAGATAGAATGGCGCATGTCCAGGTTAATACGTGGCAGGAGGCACGATGTACATTTTTTTGAACAAACCCCTGGCCCAGATAGCAATGAGATCCATGATAAAGGTTTACTGATTGAGCTTGACCCGAGGAAGTACCCCATTGAGAAGAAGAATGAGAGGTCGTATTATGTGCGTCATAATCAGAGTGGGCATACAACGGAAGGACATAGAGATATGTGAGAGCACGTGGAGAATTTGTTAAAAAATGGGTACTTGAACGACTGCATTGATCAAAAAGCCATAATTGTCGGGCAACACAGGAAACTGAGGCCAACGTTCACTATCTTGTTATTATATAAAGTTGAAATTCCCAACTCGGGAGGGAGTTAGAGTGGTGTGTGGAAGCCAAAAGACAACTAGAAGTTATTTCACCACCATTTCCAAAGAAACGCTTTGTGTAGAGGAGGTGGGTAGGAAGAGGAAAGACAGAGAGGAAGAAGGTAGATGGGTCGAGTTCGAAAATCCTCGACTTGAGGATCATGTTCAGTTGGGGGCAAGAGAATAATTGGAGCAGGTAGATCTCTTTGGGCCCGGGAAGGTGATAAAGATCGGGGCAGGCCTGGAATAGAATCTGAAGAGGGGATTGTTGGAGTTTTTGAAGGGTTATGCGGAGATTTTTGCTTGGGGGCATGGTGATATTCCCATGATCAATCCCAAGTTCATCAGTCACCGTTTGGCGATAAACCGGGCTCACAAGCCCGTCAAGCAAAAGAGAAGAATCTTCAACCAAGAACGCTATGAGGCAATACAGGCAGAGGTCGAGAAGCTGCTCAAGGACGGTTTTATTAGGGAAGTGAAATACACATAGTGGGTATCCAATGTGGTCTTGGTAAAGACGGTCAATGGGAAATGGAGATTGTGTGTGGACTTCTCCGACCTTAACAAAGTTTTCCCCAAAGATAGCTTCATACTCCCTAAGGTGGAATGGCGGGTGGATTCTACGGCATGTCATGGACTGCTCAGTTTCATGGATGCCTTCTCGGGCTATAATCAAGTCAAAATGCATCCCAAAGATGAGGAGAAGACACCCTTCATCACTGATCAGGGGCTATACCTCTACAAGGTGATGCCCTTTGGATTGAAGAATGTCGGGGAACCTTTTCAAAGGCTAGTGATTAAGGTTTTCAAACCTCTAATTGGCAAGACAATGTTGGCCTATGTCGATGATATGATCACGATGACGGAGAAGCCTGAGGATCATCTGAGAGACCTCAGAAGGACTTTCGAGTTTCTTAGAAAGTACAATATGAGGCTAAATCCGGACAAATGTACTTTTGGAGTGTCATCGGGTAAATTCTTGGGGTATATGGTCAGTTCTCGGGGTATTGAGGCAAATCCACAGAAGATCATGGTTGTACTAGAATTAAAGTCCTCAAAGACAGTTCAATAAGGTGTAGATCCTGACAGGTCGGGTGGTGGCACTGAACCGTTTTATTTCTAAGGCCACCGTCAAGTGTCATGCCTTTTTCACGTTGATCAAGAAGGCCAAGAATGAGGTCAGTTGGATGACCGAATGTGAGGATGCATTTCAGCAGCTGAAGGAATATTTGGCTCAGCCTCCTCTACTAGCAAAATCGATCCCAGGTGAGACCTTGTTCCTATACTTAGCTATTTTAGAATATGTTGTTTGCTCGGTGCTAGTGCATGAAGTGTTTCTTTGGATAAAGTAAGTATATAAACCAAAAATGTACAAAAGCAAAGGGGCATACACCAGATAACTAGAGAGGACAGACCTTCATATTGCAGGAAGTTGACATGGTCCAAATGCAATGTAGTATACCATTACAGCC
>SKCR01054171.1:0-38958 GCA_019454045.1 Zanthoxylum bungeanum | reverse complement strand
CTCTAAGCCATTGCATGGTTTATGTCATAGATTTATTATTAATTTAATAAATTATAACATAAATATAAATTGATTTTTGGTAATACAAAAATTAATTAATCAAGACATTACACAAAACTCTCTCTTCTCTCTCAAATTGCCGTGAACTCCATTGACAAGGGCAAGGAAGATTTGATCTTCCTTTCTCCATTTTTGCTAGCACAAGCAAGGGATCAAAAAGGTGATAGGGAAACCATCAAAAGGTTGGAATACAATAGCTTGGAGCTTCAAGTCTTCTTCCTCCTCTTGGCCGAATCCTCCACCACTTGGAGCTTCTACCATTTGATCATCTACTTCATCACAAGGCATTGTAAGTATGATTCCGCCATATTTCATGTTCATATTATTCTTTATAGTATTTCACATGCTTAATCTTTGTTTGGGACATATTATAGAAACCAACACTTCTTTGATATCTCTTGTGTTTACAAGTCTGATCGGAATGATCTTGATATTGATTCTGATGTTCATAAGCATACTCTACCCTCCTATTTATAATAGTGCAGAAGTCAGACTCCTTCTTTTACAAGGGTTCCTAGTCCGAATTAATCTCCTTCTTTCATAAGGATTCCTAATTTAAAACTACCTTCACTTCCCATATTCTATTAGGATACTGACTCATCAACCTTTCCCATGAAAATAGGATAACTAATTATCTTGTCCGAAAAAATAGGATGCCTTATCTTTGGAGCACGTTTCGCCATATGCTCGGTCTTCATGAGGTCGGTCATGATGGTCCTTTGAGCTGAGAATGCTGCTACGGATCTGATAATGCTCGGTCATCCGAACCAAAGTGGTCGGTCACCTATCATCAAGTGTCCGGTCTCTACCTGTTGGCTTTATAACACTCATGTGGTCGGGTCGGCATCAATGATCTTCGATCAAGAATGGAATTACCCCCGTTGTGCTCTTTAAATAACATAGGACCTGAAAACACCATCAACATCTGTCCCCTAGTTCTCGGTTCCAATGAGTCCTACAAGTTGTGCCGGGAACTATATAAGAGTGGTACAGTTGATGAACTGATAGCCGATCTTCTGAAAGAGAAATTTTGTCGACCCACATTTACATCCTGATCGGTCTGACTCAGGTGTTCGGTCTGACTTTCTTCCTACCGAGGTAAAATCCCCTTATTGTCTTTCTGTAATTTTGCCCCTCGAGACGCGCAACCGTCACATCCTCTTAAATGCCCATCGGATCACTTCTAGGGTTTGACGGGACCTGCCACTTGTCAACCATCCATCGTGCTCCCGCCAAAAAGCAAAACAATCTGACCGTTATGGTCAGTTAAAAAGACGTCTAATCTCAGCCGTCCATCCATCTATTCTGAAAGATCATTTCAAAAGTGACACATGGTGTAAATCTGACGCTTTCATTCAATCCAACGGCCACAAGTGCACCGATCAGACTATAATAAAACGGAGTAAACACTGTTGCATTCTTTCACGAACTCTTCGATCTCCCCAATCCACAAGAACTCTTCTCTTTTAGCTCAGACCAGTGAATCCTCAGAACGACCAGACCGCTCCGAGCAATCTGCAACCCGTCTAAAAGAAACAAGTAAGTTTTCTGAACGACCTTTTTGCTTTTGCTTTCCATGTGTTGCGAATCCTGTTCCCTTTTATTCCTTTCTTTTCCCCCTTTTGTTTTCGTGTTTTGGTTTTGTGCTGCTAGGGAGAGATTTATTGGCTTGATCGATGTTATTAGAGCATTTAGAACTCACAAGCTTAGTTTCAGAATTGGCTATAGACTGACTTCCCCCCTCTTTCTTTTATTTCTCGGATGTCAGGGATGTCTAACACCAGGTCTTCCTCTCTGCAAACCCTGCTAAACCTCCGACTCCCCCTGTAGAAGCTCTCCTCGAGCTCGGGGGCCCAAGCATAGAGGACCTCGATACTACCCCCACCCCCCTTCTGAAATTGAACAAGATACTTATTATCAAGGATCCCTCGGAAGGACCCAGAGCCCGTGATTTTAACTCATCGGCTCTGGACATGGACCGTCCTTCTAAGATAACTGAAGACGACCTCGCACTGCTCCGGCAACGATATGACATTCCGATAGATATCGCTGTAGGCATTGCATTTTCACACATGTAAAACCCGATGATGAGTCTCAGTTGGAGGCACTACCTTTTTAGCTAAGGATATTGCGGGAAACGGAGGTCGGAAGGGGAAATTCAGAATAAGTACGTCATCAGATTCATTTCGCAAGTTCATTGTCTTCGTTAGTGCTGCGTTCGTTACTTTGTTCGAACGTCAGGTAGATTGCGAACGTTCGTGTAGCGTTCGATGGGCGTTCGAACGGCGTCGGTGTTTCTGGTTTTACTGCTAGCCTCGCACCCCAGCCAATTAGCCCCCCAAAGCCCATAAAACATCCCAATTAATAAAACACATGGGAATTAATTAAATATTACATTAAATATTAAGGTAAATATTAATAATGTATTTGAATTAAATAAATATTTAAACCATTTACCAATTAAAAAACATAATATAATTATACTAATTAAGCAAATCAAATATATTAACTTCCTAACTAAACAAATCACATACTAAATTAAAAAGATGTCATGCCTAATTAAAATCAATTATAACAATTAAAGATATTGTATTCCTAATCTCAACCAAATTTGTCCCCCCTAAATCTTTGACTTTCCTTGCTCAACAAAAAATCAAATCCCTTCATTGTGAGACAAGGTGAAGCCTAGCCATTCTCTATATAAACAACCCTAACCAAGACATGCACTCTCCGAGCTCATTCATACAAGAAAAAGCCTCTCCTAGTTCATTCACACAAGAAACACCCAGCTTATTGACACAACTCTCCCTCACTCTCAATAACCGAAGAACACAAACCAAAGAACCCTCATTGCCTTGATCAAAATACATCCCGAACAGCCCCTAACCATCACTGAAAACGACCTCCATAAACTCCCCACACATCACCGAAAATACACCCCCAAAACAGCAGCCAAATCCTCTTAAAACAGTCCCTAAAATCCTCAAAACAGTAACATAAAAAACTGCATTCATAATCCTTAAAATAATCACAAAAGACTACACTAAAAACCCACAAAAAACTCGAAACAGTCCGTTGAAACGTCAAGACAATTGACCTGAACAGTGAGCAGCAAATCAGAGACCGAACAGCAGCAGAACGGAGACCGAACAGCAAGTAAAACAGCAAAACAGTGAGCTAGGACGCTAAACCAGTGAACCGGAGAAGTTGAGGAGCTGTACCCTTCCGACATCCGTGAAACGCAAGCCTGAAATGTGGCAAAAAGGTTAGACCTGAGGGTATTTTCCACACTCATTTTCCGTTTTATTTGTATTATTTATTGAGTATTGCTTGCATGGTTGTCATGTTGAAATGCATGTTGTGGCCCTTGAGTAGATAAATATGCATGAATTATGAGATGTTGTATGTTGTGGCTTTGAATAAAATGAGAGATGTGTTAAATCTCGCGGTATATCGGATGGAAACCCAGACATAAATTTCATAGGCGATTCCGAATGGACGGTAGTATGATCTGTACTCGGGATACAACTCCACGTTCCGCTTGAGTAAACGACACCCTCTTTTGTTTTGTGTTGCTTTGGTTTATTTATTTTTCGTCACTTGAATTCTGCATGTTTCTTATTTATGCATGATTCAATCAAGCGCATGGGCTTAGTAAGTGCGATGAAAGGTCCCCTATTTGGAGGGGTTAAAATCCTTTACCACGATGCTTTGCCGCGCCGGTTGATGTGTGTTCGGTTGAATGCAAGATACGTTCAATCGGGCATACTAAGTTGATATTATTGTTTTTAATTCTTTGTATGCATGATTCAATCGAGCGCATGGGCTAGTAAGTGCAATGAAAGATCCCATATGGGGAGGGGTTAAAGCCCTTTTTACCATGATGCTTTGTCGCGCCGGTTGATGTGTGTTCGGTTGAAAGCAAGTTACGTTCAATCGGGCATACTAAGTTTGATATTATTGTTTTTAATTCTTGTATGCATGATTCAATCAAGTGCATGGGCTTAGTAAGTGCAATGAAAGATCCCCTATGGGGAGGGTTTAAAGCCCTTTACCACGATGCTTTGCCGCGCCGGTTGATGTGTGTTCGGTTGAATGCAGATATGTTCAATCGGACATACTGAGCTTGACATTATTGTCTTTATTTTTGTGTTGCCTGCATCAGGCCTGGTTTCGTTCGAACGCGTTCTCGAACGCTACACGAACGCGAACCTTCTGTTTACCGTTCGAACGAGTTCTCGAACGCTACGCGAACGCGCACGCACTTTCTTAGTCTTATCACGCATCAGGTATGGTTCCGTTCGAACGCATTCTCGAACGGTATACGAACGCGAACCTTCTGTTTACCATTCGAACGCGTTCTCGAATGCTACGCGAACGCGCATGCACTTTCTTAGTCTTATCATGCATCAGGTCTGGTTCCATTCGAACACATTCTCGAACGCTATACGAACGCGAACCTTCTATTTATCGTTCGAACGCATTCTCGAAACGCTACGCGAACGCGCACCCACTGAACCGAGTCCATTTTCATCAGATTTCATACATAGTTTTCCTAGTAGCTATCCCTACATATGATGAACCTGATTGCCCCTCTGTATTACACAAGATTGTGTTGGTTTTATTCATCTGTATTCCCCACATATATATGTACAATGTGTTTAACATATTACAATTCATATACCTATTCATGATAACATTTGAGTATTATTTCTTGTGGTATATCGGATGGAAACCCAGACATAAATTCCGTAGCCGATTCCGAATGGACGGTAGTATGGTATGTACTTGGGATACATTCACGTACCACTTGGGAAGGTGCTCACATGTGTGCTTGTGTGGTTAGTATGGGTGCTTGTGGTTTTTTTCTTGAATATAATAATGCCAATGAGTTGTATGTTCGTCGCTACTGGATGTACTTTCAAGCATGCAATCTTAGATGTGAATATATGTAAATTTAGTGTAAGTTTTTTTTTGTACATGTGAATTAGAAGCATGATACTCTTGGAAATAAGTGTTATTTAAGCCTGATTAATTATTACATAAATCCTTTCATTACAAGTGGCATAAGTAAGGACCATTCCGAACCCCATGGTTTGAGGTCTTCCCTGCGAGGGGTGAGTGCGGCCTTAATCTCATTTTCCCGGTTAACACCGGGTGGCGACTCCATTATTCTCCGGTTTAGTCCCCCGTGGCTACTCTGTACTCCGACCAGGCCGCGGCCCGAACAATGAATGCGTCTCCCAGTTTTCTGTGTCCCACAAATCGCCATTGAAGTCCCCGGGCCAAGGGATTGTGCTAGCCAACCTGATGAGGTTTCGGTGGCCCTTCTTCCGGCTTTCTTTGAGTGTGGTCTTCGGCTACCACTTCAACGTTATTTTGCCTGGATGCTAGCCGAGATGGAGATCGCCCCCTGTCAACTGAGCCTGAACAGCTGGAGGATTTTGGTCGGGCTTCATGTGATTTGGAGTCGGGCGGGACTCGTGAACCTTCTCTTGAAGAAGTGAAGAGGCTGTATCTATTGAAGGCCAACCCAAAAACGCACCATGGTGGTATTGGTATACCTTTCTACTTATGCTGATTCGCCAAACGTTGTCGGCAAGTTCCCCGACTCCAACAAGAACTTCAAAGACTTATGGTTTTGGGCCACAGGATTGGGGGCGAGTTCTGAGATCGTATGAAGAGGAGGTCTCTGTCCCGGATATCTTTAGAGCGGGAGGTTAGGATTTTAACCCCTAGCATTTTTACTTTTGATTTAATGATAGGATTTTAACTTCTTTAATTCTTCCCAGCCTGTTGGGGGACGCTCCCAGGTTTCTCATCAGGTCCGGGAGCGGGTATGCTGGGCTCGGTGCTATACCGATCATTGGAAGAAATTGGTTAATGAGCGGCCTTTCTCGAGTCGGGCCTGATTCGGACTGCTCCCTCCGAAGGTCCCGGGGCGGATATGGCTTTACTAACCTTCTAAACCAGTCTCCTTGCTTGTTTATCATGATGATGTTTGGATTTTATTGCTCAGATTCTGGACTGATCACTCTTCTTTGCTCTTGCTTTCTCATTCTCTCTCTTCTCTCTTTCTTTTTTGTGTGTAGGCATGTCAAGAGGCCAAAAAACTTGATCAACTGGCTGGCAAGACAAAGAAAACTGGCCAGGTTGGGACCGAGGTTTCTTTAGAAGTGTAGTGTAACGGTAGAAGTAATAGAAGTGCTAGCAGGAAGAGAAAGTGAGAGATTTGATCTAGGATCAATGTAAAATATCCATCCGCATATCATTATTATTTTATTTCATACTCGCTTTATTTGTGTTTAGAATGCATGCTTAAGGGTGTATGATGATGAGACCTTAACAAAGATAATTAAATTGGTAGCCAATTTGCACGCGAAAAACCCTCGTTAAATATCATGCGTTTTTCCTTCCATTGAGTGATTCTTACTCAAGATCCGAGATTGGCAGGGGTTGTTGGCCAAAGTCAAGCCCTTGTCCATCAAAGATGTGTTTTAATCACGAGGCTTTGTTCTATATCGGTGTCGTGTCCAAGTTGTGGTTTGTTGGCCAAAGTCAAGACCACTTCTTGTCCATTGACATTGATTACGAAGTTTCCATGTCAATGGGTCCGCGCTTGACTGGGATCACTAGGTTTGTTGTGCCAAAGCCAAGGCCTAGTTAATTCAGAGGAAAAAGGTTAGGGTATACATTCGATGTATAGGCATATATAAGATATATGTTTGGGACTTGGATGTCCACCTACTGGATCTAGGAGTTGGATAAGATCCAATTGATCTTAGAGATCTACCTAGTTAATTATCATACAATTTGTTGGCCAAAGTCAGATTGTGTGATATTTAAACAGATCCTAGCCCACTAGGAAACACGGTTTCCCGAGTACTCGACAGAGGGTTAGAGGCTCGACGAAAAATAGTGGGAGGCATAGTTGAATTTGCAACATTCGTTCGAATACTCCTCGCTAAACACGCTCATTTTATTTTATTTCGTCATTAGATTAAATGTTAGTTAGACTAATATTTAATTGTTGTTTTTAATAAACAGTTGGACTGTATTATACTTGATTATATATATTTGGATTATATTACATATATTTGAATTAATTAATTTCAGTTTACAGTTGATTTATAATTGGATTATAGTAATCAATGTAATTGAGGTTATTAATTTGGATTATTTTGATTATATAGTTGGACTATTATAATCATTATAATATAAAGTACCACTAATCGTTTATTAAATAGTTGGACTATTGTAATCAAGATAAATTGAAAAGTTGAATATTGAAAATATAATCTAGGATTAAAATATTTTTAATGATTTAATTTTCAAATTGGGAATAATAATAGGTTACTTTATTTGATAAAATAACTTATTATACCTTAAGCCCAAAATTAAGCAAATAGTAGAGCATAAAATCTTTGGAAGATTTATGATGATGACCTTAATGCTTAATAATATACTTTAATAAATCTATCTTTAGATTTAAAAGTATTAAAATTGCAATTAATAATTCTTGGAGAATTAATTGACTATTCTAGTGGAAAAAAGTCAAAGTTTGCAATTGGGCATGTTGCACGAGGTGCACATCGTTTCGATATTCCAAAACCCAAGGCTTGGCCTAAGGTTCCTAAAATATTGAAAAAGGATAATTGACATATCCCAAAGTGACTACCATTTGGATATGGAAGACACGAAGGAATTAAAGAAAGGGCGAGGCTCTAACTTTAAAAATGTTTGTCTTAGTTATGTTCACAGCTAGTATTGAAATTAGATTTTAAATACTTAGTGTGGTACATAATATATATGTATTGATGTTCAGAATCTGCTTTGAGCATGATACTGACTTCAAGCTGAGATTACTCTGCGAATCGGAAACGGGACGAAAGTCGCTTTTTCGACCGTAGATACCTAAGTTTAGGAACTACCCTTTGGGTGTGTACTTAAATTAGGAACTGTTATAATGTAACTAGTTTGACTAGAAACATTATCTCTTTATCAGTGTTTAACCCACTGCGGTGAACCTTTATATTCTAAACCACTAAAGTGTTTTTATTATATAAAGATGATACTGAGATAAATACATTAGATGTAAATAACAGAATTTATATTTTGAATATAATAAAATCTCAAACATATAAATGACAAATAAATAGCTCAAATTGATTTGATCAATAGAGACTTATTATGGCATTGTTGTCTAGGACACAATTAAACGAGACACGTCAGTTAGACGGTGTGTCCGACTAAAACGAATTTTGTTGGTGCATGATAAGGTTTATCACGAGTCGCTCTGAGCTATCATTTCCTTCAAACATGATATGTATTACAGTGCAAACTTATTTAGAATAAGGTTCCATGTAATCTGTTTGACAGATATCATATAGGATATGACAGGAAAGAAACGAGGTTTCTCATTCCTGATAATTTGGGTATGCCAGGCATGACGTTTGGATGATACCAAACTAAAAGACCCAAATTGGATAGTGCCAATATAGTTTTCCTAAGGGAAACCTTAAGTATAGTACTTGTAATTCTCACATGAGAACAATGTGATTGTTGCTCACCATGCGGTTTTTCTGAGAGGAATACCGATATGCAGTGGTCAGTGGGAGGATAGTGATACTCGAGAAAAATCGGTAATACATTCATCAAAGCACGAAGTCCTTAATGGAACACAAACAGTTCATCAATGATGAATCTGTACCATTAATCTTCAATACACAAGAAACTTCGTAGATCGATAGAGTCAGAAAACAACCTAGGGGTATGGGTTTCTGATCTAACCTCATTAAGATGTCAATCTTATGGAGGTGTACCATCCGACTACGTTTAGAGGATGATACAAGGTTCGACTCTCTGTTACGGCAAAGTGCCATGAATCCGAAATGGATTCCATGTATAACAACTATTTTGGATACTAGTTGTTGTACCATAAGGCATTGTGCCTATGGTACATTGTACGTCTTCAAGGAAGACAACATGGATAGCAACATACCAACGTACAAAGCTGGCTTTTGACGGAAAGGTATCGTTATCAACATTGTGTTAATAACGGTTCACCTTTTACCTGTTGCCATGGTAAATCCATTTTGAAGATGCTTGTTGATAACTGTATATTTCATTTATGAAAATGTCAGTTACAATCAAATCAAAAATCGCTTTCCTGAAAAGGAAACCTTTTGGAGAATGTTTACAACATTCTGACGATTTTGTATAACCGACAACAAGGTTTGCGATTATTCAATCCATGTTTGGATTGAAGCAAGCATATGGTTATTGGAACTGACGTTAAATAATCAATAATGGTTTTATATTAATCAAAACGAAATAATCTTGTGTATATAAGGAGGTATGGGAGGGCGCACTGACATGAATTCCCATAAGCTATTGTTGAAAGCTTGGCTTTCATAAGAAATTCTCCGTAGAATTCTGGGGAGTAACAACTTTTATTCAGGAATAAAGATCTACTGGCTAGATTTGGAGTTGGTAACACTCTCTAGAAATTGTACATTTAAAATGTACTTGTATTGGTGTCTTAATACGCTTTGAGCATATGGAGTCACAATCGGGTCAATCCAAGTGATAGTCACTGGATTGAAGATTAAGACATCTGTTAGTATCTGAAGAACTAAAGATGTTGTCTTAACTATGGAGATGGAGAACTTGAAGTGACTGGGATCACTGCTGCAAGTTTCCAAACCGGTAAATACTCTGCTGTATATAAAGATTGAACCCTGGGACAGTAAGCTGGAAATCTTCCAGCAAGATAACTGTTGCCGAATAACAACAAATTCGGATTATTGCTGCAGCTGAGGCTCAATAACCATTTGGATCGATAATAAATCTAATTAGATTAGATATAGTTCTGTTAGCAGCTGAGCTAGGCGTCACACAGGCTAAAGAATTAAAGTTCATCGACGATCCAGATATATACTTCATATCCATCTGATTCGTTCGGATCATACATCGTGGCGATGTGATGATCGTGTAAATTCTCAACGATAATTAAGCAAATCCGCTTACGAAACCTTTCTCAGCAATTGAGCGATTGTACATAGTTCGGGTGTTAACACTCGATGACGGCTATGTGCCAAGTGGGAGATTGTTGGATAATATGACCCATAGCGTCACTATTTGCACAGATCATTGTGTTGTTGTAGCAAATTAACTATGTGACAAGGAAATTGCACTCTCATCATTGTGATTAGATCACCATAGATATATAAATGAAGAGAGGTCCCTATGATTAGTACCTGGACTGAGAATGATATGAGACAGTATCAGTCCCCGAAGGTTTAATCATTAAATATCCCTAGCCGTAGTATTATCGAGACTGGACATCGATAATGCGGAATAGGCTAGTATTGCACTTGTGCGCGTTGTGAGGGGCACAACGGCATAGTTCTCATATATATAAGTATTGGATACTTATGCAAGTGCGATAGGAGGTCGTGTTTCACCGATGGTACGGGAAACAGCTTCGCTCTGGATAGACCCCTCGGAATCCCATTGGTATTATGACTATGTGTCTATGGGAGGCCGAAATCGAGGTAGGTGTGTATAGTCTTAACCTGAGACTTGCATCGCTAATACTTACGATAATCGATAAACTTTGGTCTTGGTGGTAGGGGGCTTTAACCGGTTCTGTGTACACCACTTCTGGGTTTATCAGAGAGTCGTAGTGTATTGGGTGTGATGTCAAGATGGAAGTGTCACTTCAGTCATTTGGAGATGATGTCACGCAGGATACGGTACTAGTGCTCTTGAGTGTTGCGCAACCAATCGGGATATTGTGACCAGGTCATGTATATCCGATTATAGAGACTATGTTACCAGACATCCGACATGTGTTTCGGACGGGGCAGACACTTATCCAGCCCCAGCCCTAGCACGTGATTATCCGATACTGGGCCGATATACACAATACTACGGTATACTACGCTTGATACAGATCTATATATTCCTGTAAGAATATTTCTGGAGAATTGGGTAGGCATGGCGCTTTGCTAGAAGCCAACCTTGTCTTGTAAATCGATATAAACGTAGTACGAGGTACTTACGTGTTCGGACAGTCCGACGATCGTATTTACTGCCAACATATCCGGAGATCTCATGGGTCGCTTCCTGAAGATTCACCGATGACGTATGACTCGCACTTTGATTAATCTGGGATTAATTAGAAGAGAGAGATAGAATTAATCTGGGATTAATTCGATGAGAGAGAAAATTAATCTGGGATTAATTGCGGAGATATTTTATCTGGGATAAAATATTAATTAAAGAGAGAGAACGATTAATTTGGAATTAATCGATAAAATTAATATATTCGATATATTAATCGAAATTGGATTTCGACGCGGAATTAAAATTAGATTTTAATTCGGGCGAACGAATTAATTTAGAATTAATTCGTTAGCGACGTGAATAGTGAATTCGCTAGGCGTAATCATTTAATTACGACGCGACGGAAAATTCGTTAATTTGGAATTAGCGAACCCGAGCCCGAGAGTGATTGCGAGCGCGTTCGCATTTCGAATTCGAACGCGGCACGCGAGTCACATCAAGCGTCAAATCGTTTGTCACATCATGCGTCAAATCAATTGTCACTTTGAGTGATGTGATATGACATGTTGTCACTTTATTAAAGTGACATGATGTGATAAAGAAAGTGATGTTTGAAGTTGATAGGACTTGTGTATATATATTTTATTCATTTACTGGTAAATGGAATAAAGATAAATGTATATAAAATCATTTTCTCTCTCTTGGACAATGTTTAGTACACGTTTTTGGCAAATCTTGTGCCATTCACGTGACTCTTTTGTTCCGTTTTGGCCTAATTTTGAGACTAGATCACGTGACCTCTCTCACTTCCTTTGTCTTCACGGTTTTAGCAAAAAGGGAGCCAAAAATCCTTCTATCTCTCTCCTCGGTCTTGGACCGTTTTCCTCCTCTCCTTCTTGTTCTGTTTTCTGCCGAAAATGGAGAAGCAAGATAATGATTTTTGTGGCAAAAATCAGTGCTAGCACACCTTGAGCATACATAGGTGATAGGGAAACGAATTCAGCTTGGATTTTGGAGCTTGAAGCTTGAGCTTCAATGGAGTCCACTCATGGCCGATTTGGTGGAGATGCAAGGAATCCAAAACCGAGCAGCCCCACTGTCAAGGAAGCCATTGCCGAGCTTGGAGGGAGCTCAAAAACGCACCTTGTTCTTCATCCATCAAAACCGAATTCAATGTGAGTTGATTCCGCCACCTCCTTTGATGTGTTCATATGTCGTTTTTTATGCATTGTTTGTGATCTTGTGGACTTGATTAAACTCCAACATTGGTATCTAGAGCCATTGATGCATGAAATCCGAAATTAGGGTTCTTGGCAAATTTGGGGCTTTTTGATTTTGGCTTGATTCTGACAAATTGATTGTGTAAGAATGCTTATATATGATCTAATTTGAGATATATGTAATCAATTTGACAAAAAAAATCATTGGATTGATTTTCCCCAATTTGCAAATTTTGGTCAAAACTTTAATTTGGGTAAACTCGATTTAGGCATGATTTGGTTGAATTGTTTGATGCATTATGCTTGAATGAGGTTGAATTGAAGTTGTGCATGATCAATTTCAAGAAAATTGGATTAGATCAATTTTCCCCAATTCTTAGGTTGAATTTGAAACTTGAAATTGGGCAAAATGTGTTTAAGCATGTTTTAATTGAATTGGATGTTTAAGTATGCTTAGAACATGTTTAATTGAGATTGTGTGTGATCAATTTCATGAAATTGGATTGGATTCAATTTTCCCCAAATGGAGGCTTGGCCGAAAATTGGAAGAACCTAATGTCTTGGTAATTTTGTTTTGTTTGATCATTGGATGACTTAAAACAATTGGTTAATGTTGTTTTGAAGTTCAATTGGATTGAATTTTGATTTGGAACATTTTTTCCCTTTTAAAGTGGCTTGGCCGATTTTAAAGAACATGAAATCTTTGTGATTTTGTTGTTTTAATTCATTGGATGAATTGAATTGATTTGGGAAATTAAGATTGTGGACTCAATTGGATTGAAACCGAATCGAATTGAAAAACCCCTAATTGCCGAGACTTGAAAGCATGTTAATTGGGTTGATTTTAATTGAATTGTGTTGGACACTATTTGGTTGTTAAAGTGCATGATTAATTAGGCTAATTGATATTTTAGAAATGTTAATTGGGTAATTGATTGTGTATTACACTTAGGTTAATTAATTGTGAAATTTGGAATTTTATAAGTTAATTAATTTGGCTTGATTTTGGAAATTGGGCTTGTTAGGTTGTAATTGGGCTTTTGGGCTTTGTTGTAACAAAGTTGGGTTTAGGCAAAATTGGTTGGATCCAATTAGGCCCAAAACCGAATCCAAAAGGTCCAATTATGACTTAATGGACCTTAATTATTTAATTGGGCCTAATGGGCCAAAATTAATTTAAAGGCTTATGGGGTAACTCCCGGATTGGATTTTGGTTGTTCGGTTTGACCCGAGTTGACCAAAAGTCCACGCCTATAGAAATTAATTAAAAGCCCATTGGACTTTAATTAAATAAAACATTAGATGTTAATCGGGCTTTGAGACCCGTTGCGATTAAATTTGGAATTTAAGTCGTAAAGGTTCGTTAATAAAAGTGTAATATTTAATTTGGAATTAAATAATGAATTAGAATTAAATACGTATTAAATTGGATTTAATTATGTAATTTAATTTAATTCGTAGAAATTGTACTTTGAGTACGTGTTTGCAATACGAGTTTGACTCGAACAAAATCAAATCTTTGTTTGAACATTGGATGATCACTAATAATCAAGATTAATTAATTTGATTGATTGATGATAACATGCTTGTATGAATACATGGTTGTGATGTTTGAATAATGTATATCGGATGGATATTAGTCGGGTTGGGCGATTTTGGAAATTGTAATAAATTTGATTTATTAAATTGGACCTGCGTGTCCAGCCTTATCTCCTATTTCTTTGTATTCTCTTCTCACCTATTCCCCTCCATGTAAAAGAGGTTTCTTTAGAAGTGTAGTGTAACGGGTAGAAGTAATACAAGTGCTAGCGGGAGAGAGAAAGTGAGAGATTTGATCTAGGATCAATGTAAAATATCCATCCGCATATCATTATTATTTTATTTCATACTCGCTTTATTATGTGTTTAGAATGCATGCTTAAGGGTGTATGATGATGAGACCTTAACAAAGATAATTAAATTGGTAGCCAATTTGCACGCGAAAAACCCTCGTTAATATCATGCGTTTTTCCTTCCATTGAGTGATTCTTACTCAAGATCCGAGATTGGCAGGGGTTGTTGGCCAAAGTCAAGCCCTTGTCCATCAAAGATGTGTTTTAATCACGAGGCTTTGTTCCATATCGGTGTCGTGTCCAAGTTGTGGTTTTTGGCCAAAGTCAAGACCACTTCTTGTCCATTGACATTGATTACGAAGTTTCCATGTCAATGGGTCCGCGCTTGACTGGGATCATTAGGTTTGTTGTGCCAAAGCCAAGGCCTAGTTGATTCAGAGGAAAAAGGTTAGGGTATACATTCGATGTATAGGCATATATAAGATATATGTTCGGGACTTGGATGTCCACCTACTGGATCTAGGAGTTGGATGAGATCCAATTGATCTTCGAGATCTACCTAGTTAATTATCATACAATTTGTTGGCCAAAGTCAAGATTGTGTGATATTTAACGGGATCCTAGCCCACTAGGAAACACGGTTTCCCGAGTACTCGACAGAGGGTTAGAGGCTCGACGAAAAATAGTGGGAGGCAAGTATTGAATTTGCAACATTCGTTCGAATACTCGCTAAACACGCTCATTTTATTTTATTTCGTCATTAGATTAAATGTTAGTTAGACTAATATTTAAATTGTTGTTTTAATAAACAGTTGGACTGTATTATACTTGATTATATATAATTGGATTATATTAATCAATATATTTGAATTAATTAATTTCAGTTTACAGTTGATTTTATAATTGGATTATAGTAATCAATGTAATTGAGGTTAATTAATTTGGATTATATTTGATTATATAGTTGGACTATTATAATCATTATAAATATAAAGTACCACTAATCGTTGATTAAATAGTTGGACTATTGTAATCAAGATAAAATTGAAAAGTTGAATATTTAAAATATAATCTAGGATTAAAATATTTTAAATGATTTAATTTTCAAATTGGGAATAAATAATAGGTTACTTTATTTGATAAAATAACTTATTATACCTTAAGCCCAAAATTAAGCAAATAGTAGAGCATAAAATCTTTGGAAGATTTATGTGATGATGACTTTAATGCTTAATTAATATACTTATAATAAATCTATCTTTAGATTTAAAAGTATTAAAATTGCAATTAATAATTCTTGGAGAATTAATTGACTATTCTATGGAAAAAAGTCAAAGTTTGCAATTGGGCATGTAGCACGAGGTGCACATCGTTTCGATATTCCAAACCCAAGGCTTGGCCTAAGGTTCCTAAAATATTGAAAAGGATAATTGACATATCCCAAAGTGACTACCATTTGGATATGGAAGACACGAAGGAATTAAAGAAAGGGCGAGGCTCTAACTTTAAAAATATGTTTGTCTTAGTTATGTTCACAGCTAGTATTGAAATTAGATTTTAAATACTTAGTGTGGTACATAATATATATGTATTGATATTCAGAATCTGCTTTGAGCAGGATACTGACTTCAAGCTGAGATTCCTCTGCGAATCGGAAACGGGACGAAAGTCGCTTTTTCGACCGTAGATACCTAAGTTTAGGAACTACCCTTTGGGTGTGTACTTAAATTAGGAACTGTTATAATGTAACTAGTTTGACTAGAAACATTATCTCTTTATCAGTGTTTAACCCACTGCGGGTGAACCTTTATATTCTAAAACACTAAAGTGTTTTATTATATAAAGATGATACTGAGATAAAACATTAGATGTAAATAACAGAATTTATATTTTGAATATAATAAAATCTCAAACATATAAATGACAAATAAATAGCTCAAATTGATTTGATCAATAGAGACTTATTTATGGCATTGTTGTCTAGGACACAATTAAACGAGACACGTCAGTTAGACGGTGTGTCCGAACTAAAACCGAATTTTGTTGGACATGATAAGGTTTATCACGAGTCGCTCTGAGCTATCATTTCCTTCAAACAGGATATGTATTAACAGTGCAAAACTTATTTAGAATAAGGTTCCATATAAATCTGTTTGACAGATATCATATAGGATATGAACAGGAAAGAAACGAGGTTTCTCATTCCTGATAATTTGGGTATGCTAGGCATAACGTTTGGATGATACCAAACTAAAAGACCCAAATTGGATAAGTGCCAATATAGGTTATCCTAAGGGAAACCATAAGTATAGTACTTATAAATCTCACATGAGAACAATGTGATTGTTGCTCACCATGCGGTTTTCCTGAGAGGAATACCGATATGCAGTGGTCAGTGGGAGGATAATGATACTTGATGAAAATCGGAGTAATACTATTCAAGGCACGAAGTCCTTAATGGAACACAAACAGTTCATCAATGATGAATCTGTACCATTAATCTTCAAATACACAAGAAACTTCGTAGATCGGATAGAGTCAGAAAACAACCTAGGGTATGGGTTTCTGATCTAACCTCATTAAGATGTTAATCTTTTAAGGTACCATCCGACGTTTAGAGGAAGTGATACAAGGTATCGACTCCCTATTATGGCAAAGTGCCATGAATCGAAATGGATTCCATGTTAAACAACTTTTTGGATACTAGTTGTTGTACCACAAGGCATTGTGCCTATGGTACATTAAACGTCTTCAAGGAAGACATACATGGATAGCAACATACCAACGTACAAAGCTAGGCTTTTGACGGAAAGGTATCGTTATCAACATTGTGTTAATAACGGTTCAACCTTTTACCTGTTGCCATGGTAAATCCATTTTGAAGATGCTTGTTGATAACTGTATATTTCATTTATGAAATATGTCAGTTACAAATCAAAATCGCTTTCCTGAAAAGGAAACCTTTTGGAGAATGTTTACAACATTCTGACGATTTTGTATAACCGACAAACAAGGTTTGCGGATTATTCAATCCATGTTTGGATTGAAGCAAGCATAGGGTTCTTGGAACTGACGTTTTGAAATAATCATAATGGTTTATGATTTAACTCAAAACGAAATAATTCTTGTGTATATAAGGAGGTTAGTGGGAGGGCGCACTGACAGTGAAATTCCCATAAAACAATTGTTGAAAGCTTGGCTTTCATAAGAAATTCTCCGTAGAATTCTGGGGAGTAACAACCTTTATTCAAGGAATAAAGATCTACTGGGCTAGATTTGGAGTTGGTAACACTCTCTGAGAAATTGTACATTTAAAATGTACTTGTATTGGTGTCTCATACGCTTTGAGCATATGGAGTCACAATCGGGTCAATCCAAGTGATAGTCACTGGATTGAAGATTAAGAACATCTGTTAGTATCTGAGAGAACTAAAGATGTTGTCTTAAACTATGGAGATGGAGAACTTGAAGTGACTGGGATCACTGCTGCAAGTTTCCAAACCGGTAAATACTGCGGTACTATAAAGTTTGAACACTGGGACAGTGAGCTGGAAATCTTCCGAGCAAGATAACTGTTGCCGAATTAACAACAAATGCGGATTATTGCTGCAGCTGAGGCAGCAATAGAAGCCATTTGGATCGATAATAAATCTAATTAGATTAGATATAGTTCTGTTAGCAGCTGAGCTAGGCGTCAGCACAGGCTAAAGAATTAAAGGTCTCATCGACGATCCAGATATATACTTCTATATCATCTGATTCGTTCGGATCATACATCGTGGCGATGTGATGATCGTGTAAATCGCGTCAGACGATAATTAAGCAAATCCGCTGACGAAAACCTTTCCTCAGCAATTTGAGCGAATTGTACATAGTTCGGTGTTAGACACTTGAGTGACTGGCTATGTGCCAAGTGGGAGATTGTTGGATAATATGACCCATAGCGTCACTATTTGCACAGATCATTGTGTTGTTGTAGCAATTAACTATGTGACAAGGAAATTGCACTCTCATCATTTGTGATTAGATCACCATAGATATATAAATGAAGAGAGGTCCCTATGATTAGTACCTGGACTGAGAATGATATGAGACAGTATCAGTCCCGAAGGTTAATCATTAAATATCCCTAGCCGTAGTAGTATTTCGAGACTGGACATCGATAATGCGGAATAGGCTAGTATTGCACTTGTGCGCGTTGTGAGGGCACAACGGCATAGTTCTCATATATATAAGTATTGGATACTTATGCAAGTGCGATAGGAGGTCGTGTTTCACCGATGGTACGGGAAACAGCTTCGCTCTGGATAGACCCCTCGGAATCCCATTGGTATTATGACTATGTGTCTATGGGAGGCCGAAATCGAGGTAGGTGTGTATAGTCTTAACCTGAGACTTGCATCGCTAATACTTACGATAATCGATAAACTTTGGTCTTGGTGGTAGGGGCTTTAACCGGTTCTGTGTACACCACTTCTGGGTTTATCAGAGAGTCGTAGTGTATTGGGTGTGATGTCAAGATGGAAGTGTCACTTCAGTCATTTGGAGATGATGTCACGCAGGATACGGTACTAGTGCTCTTGAGTGTTGCGCAACCAATCGGGATATTGTGACCAGGTCATGTATATCCGATTATAGAGACTATGTTACCAGACATCCGACATGTGTTTCGGACGGGGCAGACACTTATCCAGCCCCAGCCCTAGCACGTGATTATCCGATACTGGGCCGATATACACAATACTACGGTATACTACGCTTGATACAGATCTATATATTCCTGTAAGAATATTTCTGGAGAATTGGGTAGGCATGGCGCTTTGCTAGAAGCCAACCTTGTCTTGTAAATCGATATAAACGTAGTACGAGGTACTTACGTGTTCGGACAGTCCGACGATCGTATTTACTGCCAACATATCCGGAGATCTCATGGGTCGCTTCCTGAAGATTCACCGATGACGTATGACTCGCACTTTGATTAATCTGGGATTAATTAGAAGAGAGAGATAGAATTAATCTGGGATTAATTCGATGAGAGAGAAAATTAATCTGGGATTAATTGCGGAGATATTTTATCTGGGATAAAATATTAATTAAAGAGAGAGAACGATTAATTTGGAATTAATCGATAAAATTATATATTCGATATATTAATCGAAATTGGATTTCGACGCGGAATTAAAATTAGATTTTAATTCGGGCGAACGAATTAATTTAGAATTAATTCGTTAGCGACGTGAAGTGAATTCGCTAGGCGTAATCATTTAATTACGACGCGACGGAAAATTCGTTAATTTGGAATTAGCGAACCCGAGCCCGAGAGTGATTGCGAGCGCGTTCGCATTTCGAATTCGAACGCGGCACGCGAGTCACATCAAGCGTCAAATCGTTTGTCACATCATGCGTCAAATCAATTGTCACTTTGAGTGATGTGATATGACATGTTGTCACTTTATTAAAGTGACATGATGTGAATAAAGAAAGGTGATTGTTTGAAAGTTGATAGGACTTGTGTAATATATTTTATTCATTTACTTGGTAAATGGAATAAAGATATGTATATAAAATCATTTTCTCTCTCTTGGACAATTGTGTAGTACACGGTTTTTGCAAATCTTTGTGCCATTCACGTGACTCTTGCGGTTTTACGTTTTTGGCTAATTTGAGACTAGATTCATGTGACCCTCTCTCACTTCCTTTTTGGTCTTCACGGTTTTAGCAAAAAAGGGAGCCAAAAATCTTCTATCTTCTCTCTCTCGGTCTTGGACCGTTTTTTTCCTCTCCTTCTTGTTCTGTTTTCCTGCCGAAAATGGAGAAGCAAGATAAGATTTTTGTGGCAAAATCAAGTGCTAGCACACCTTGAGCATACTTAGGTGATAGGGAACGAATTCATGTGCTTGATTTATTTTGGAGCTTGAAGCTTGAGCTTCCATGGAGACCACTCATGGCCAGATTTTTGGAGATGCAAAGAAGTCCAAAACCGAGCAGCCCCACTGTCAAGGATGCCATTGCCGAGCTTGGAGGGAGCTCAAAAACGCACCTTGTTCTTCATCCATCAAAACCGAATTCAATGTGAGTTGATTCCGCCACCTCCATTGATGTGTTCATATGTCGTTTTTTATGCATTGTTTGTGATCTTGTGGACTTGATTAAATTCCAACAGAATATACTTTGGTTTTTCTTGTAATAACTCTTTTTCACGACCCTATTTATGTGAATATCTTGTATGCTTCCATTCCACTTTTTTTTTTTTGATTCTTCATGACTTGCTCCGGTTGCTCTCCCAAAAAAACGTCCACTTGAGGACCGACTCCGAGCTAGGAGAAACACTTAGCTCTGGGGGGATGTTACGTCCCCATACCAAAAGGATGGATTCGGTGGGAAGTAACCCGACCCCGAGCTGAGAGAAATACTTGGCTCTGGGGGAATGTTGCGTCCCCAGACCAAATGGATGGATTCAGTGGGACGTAACCCAACCCCGAGCTGAGAGAAATACTTGGCTCTGGGGGAATGTTGCGTCCCCAGATCAAAAGGATGGATTCGGTGGGACATAACCCGACCCCGAGCTAAGAGAATCAAAGTGGCCTCGGTGGAACGAATCCAGCCCCGAGCCGATTAATCAAGCGGCCTCGGCGTAACGAATCCAGCCCCGAGCCGATTAATTAAGTGGCCTCGGCGGAATGAATCCAGCCTCGAGCCGATTAATCAAGTAGCCTCGGCGGAACGAATCCAGCCCCGAGCCGATTAATCCTTGGGACTTATTCAGAAGGGAAGTGAATCAACCTTTTGAAGCCCTACCGAATCTGGCACGGGCGTCCCCTTGCCAGACCGGCGAAAAAACAAAAACAAAACTCTGGAAAATAAAATTAAAAGGCGGGGGTGACTTTAGCACTTATCCCAAAATAAAATGTTAAAGTGTAAACAACAGCACAGATTCCTTAAGACAGCGTCCTGCCCGAGGTTTCCAAAAAACAATCATCAATCTTTCAATTCAGAGTCCCGGCGAACCAGGATTTGGATCAAAGAGCGTTTAGATGGTAAGGGCACATCCTCTATACTTCAGGTCTCTATGGAGGTTGTGTATTGTTTGAGGGCTCCTCCTTACATCGCTGGAGCAAGCATACGCTACGGGGGCACAATCCCTCCCCGGGCTATACTTCTCTTGGATCCGAATGATCAAGGTAATGGGGATCAAAGAGTGTTAGAGACATTAAGGGCATTCTCCTCCTTATGTTCGGTAACACTGGAGTAAGCAATCGCCACGGGGATATCATCCCTCCCCGTGCTATGCTTCTCACGGATCCATTAATCAGGTAGGTGAGGATCATAGAGTGTTTGAAACATTAAGGGCATTTTCCTCCTTATGTTCGGTAAAACTGGAGTAAGCAATCACCACGGGGGTATCATCCCTCCCCGTGCTATGCTTCTCACGGATCCATTAATCAGGTAGGTGAGGATCAGAGATTGTTTGAAACATTAAGGGCATTTTCCTCCTTATGTTCGGTAACACTGGAGTAAGCAATCGCCACGGGGGTATCATCCCTCCCCGTGCTATGCTTCTCACAGATCCATTAATCTGGTAGGTGAGGATCAGAGAGTGTTTGAAACATTAAGGGTATTTTCCTCCTTATGTTCGGTAACATTGGAGTAAGCAATTGCCACGGGGGTATCATCCCTCCCCGGGCTATGCTTCTCTTGGATCCATCGGGTAGGCGAAACATATGGTAACGTATTCCTTGAGTTTGTGTCCCCCAAACTGGTCAGACAGGTTATCCTACTGGGGCACTCCCTCTCCGTGATTACCATCCCGGAATGTCCCCGGTATATATAAGTTGTGGGGTAGTTGTGCTCCGGCTATCACGAAGAGTTCTCGTGCATTTTTATACCTCTTCCCCCTTGATGTGGTCTTGATCTTTGAAAGTGGAGCGAGTTAGGTCGGATTGTCTATGCCCGGGATTTTTATGGTAGCACTTTGTGATTGGTATGTCGTGGGTTTGATGCCTCGACCTCTGATCATCCCTTCGTATCGAGTATGTCCCCGAAATTTTGAATATGGCTTTCAATTTTAATTAGAAGAGTGGTGAAAAAGAAGATAACTAATATGGACACAAACACACATGTGAGCACTTTTCCAAGTGGTACGTGGAATTGTATCCCAAGTACAGACCGCATTACAGTCCATTCAGAATCGGCTACGGAATTTATGTCTGGGTTTCCATCCGATATACTACAAGAAATACTACTCAAATTCTATCATAACATGGATATATGAATTATACTACGTTAAGCCAAGACTAAGGTAAATGATGCAATCAATAGATGAAAGACACGACAAATATCGTGGTAAAGGTAGCCTTTTAGGCTTTTTCTTCCCCCAAATGGAGAACCTTTTAATCCAACACAATAAGCCCATGCGCCTTTCATTACAATGCGTACAAAGACAATGATAACTATATAAAACTTCGTATACCCGATTGAACACATCTTACATTCAAATGAATATACATCAACCGGCGCTGTAAAGCATCGTGGTAAATGATTTTAACCCCTCCAAATAGGGGGACCTTTAATCCGACTTACTAAGCCCATGCGCTCGATCGCATCATGCATACAAAGAATAAAGACAATAATATCAAACTTAGTATGCCCGATTGGACATATTTTACATCCAACCGAACACACATCAACCGCGCGGCAAAGCATCGTGGTAAAGGATTTTAACCCCTCCAAATAGGGGACCATTAATCCGACTTACTAAGCCCATGCGCTCGATTGAGTAATGCATAAACAAGTAACATGCAGAATTCAAAAAATGAATAATAAAAATCAAATCAACATAAAACAAAAGAATGTGCCGTTTGCTCAAGCGGTACGTGGAGTTGTATCCCGAGTACAGATCATACTACAGTCCATTCAGAATCGGCTATGAAATTTATGTCCGGGTTTCCATACGATATACCGAGAGAGTTGACACATCTTTCATTTTATTCCAAGGCCACAACATACAATATTTCGTAATACATGCATATTTATCTACTTAAGGGCCACAACATGCATTTCAACATAACAATCATGCGAACAATACTCAATATATAATAAAAATAAAACAGAAAATGAATGTGGAAAATACCATCAGGTCTAACCTTTTTTGCCGACTTTCGGACTTGTGTTTCACGGAGATCGGAAGGGTAAAGCTCCTCAACTTCTCTGGTTCACTGGTTTAGCGTCTTAGCTCACTGTTTTGCTATTTTGCTTGCTGTTTGGCCTCCGTTTTACTGCTGTTTCCTCTGTATTTTCTGCTCACTGTGTTCTGTAATTTAGGCTACTGTTTTGGGTGTTTCGGGGACTGTTTTGGGCTGTGTTTTTGTCTCGGTTTGTTGGCTAATTTTGGACTGTTTAAGGACTATTTTGGGTGTTTTAGGGTCTGTTTTGGGGGACAGATTGGGCGTGAAAATTGGGCAGAACAGTGGGGTGATTTGCGGCAGTGAATGAGGCAGTGCAGTGGGGTATTTAGGCGTGCAGTGAAGGTGATGCAGAGAGGGTTGTTTGGTGTGAGTTTGAGGGGTTATTGGGGTTGTTTCAAGGTCTGTTTAGGCGTGAGTTTGGGGCTGTGAAGGAGGCTAGATGCGGCAATGGGGATGTGTGTTGGAGTGATGTGCATGAATGAGGTAGATTGGAGGTGGTGTTCACGGCAATGCAAGGTCTTAGGGTTTTGATGTCTTGTATCTCTTATGTGAATATTATGTGAATGAACTAGGCTTTCCTTCTTGTGTATGGGCGTGAATTGTGTGAGATTAGAGAGGGGTTGGCTTTGGTTTTGGGTTGTTTATATAGACAAGGGCTAGGGTTTCCCCTTGTCTCACAAGGAATAGATTGGATTTGGTGTCAAACAAGGAAAGGATTTGATTGATTGGGGGGACAAATTTTGGGGAATTATGAAGGTTGATTATTTGATTGGTGTTAATTAGGCATTTATTTTGTTAGATTAGGAAGTCAATATTTTAATTGGTTATGATTGATTTTAATTAGGCATAATATTTCTTTAATTTAGTATATAATATTTTGGATTAGGAAGTTACAATATTTTAATTTGGTATAATTATATTTTATGTCTTATTTAATTTGGTAAATGACTTAATTAATATTTTATTTAGTTAATATTTAATTTAATTAATATTTAATTTAATTTGGGTGTATTTTAGAGGCCATGGGCGTGTGGGCCTAGGTGGGTGTGGGCATGGGCTTTGTCTTGGTAACTTGGTGTTGTGTTGGTTTGGTGAGTGGGTTTGGGCCAAGGTTAAATGGTTCTGGGTTTTTTAGGCTAAAGGTGCTTTAAAACGGAGGTCCAACGAGCGAGCTTGGAGCTAAACAAGTGAATAAAAATCTAATGAAACACCGATTCCCTTCCGACGACCGTTTCCCACAATATCCTTAACTAAAAAGGTAGTGTGTCCAGATGAGACTCATCATAGGGACTCACATGCAAAAATGCAGTGCCTACAGTTACTATGGATTCACAACAAGCAACCACAATATTAAACAATTAAACTACAAAGCATAATATTAAAAGCAATCAAAATATTACTTTAGAAATTAAATAAACATCACACAAAATCAACACAATATTTTGGTGACGAAGTGGAAAACGCGTGCAAGTACAAAACCACTCCGGGTATCTCGGCTACCAGCCCAATCCACTATATAGAGAAAAACTTACAGTGATGGTTAAGACCTATGGTGGCATCTCCACCGACTCAAGTACCTCTAAACTGCAAGAACTCAAGGAACTTTTCGAGCCCGTATCCCACGGTTTCTTCAGAACCTCTGAAGTCTCTGAGCGGATCAACTCTACAAGCACGCCGGAACTCTGACTACAAACTTCCTCCTAAAGAACTCCGAAGTATTAAAAATTTTAGGTTAGGTTGTGTTTAAGGTTTATCAAAGAATGATTCTCACCATAAACAAAGAAGAAAAGAAGATGAAAATAGTCTTCAAGGTGGAGTCAAGGAAGGTTGAAAGCTTTGAGAGATTTTGGCTCAAGGAAAATGTGTTTCAACCTTTGAGGAAGGTGGATACATGTTATATTTATAGGTAAGGTGAAAATCTAAGGTTTTTCAAAGTGAAACGGCTGAGAAACGTGTTCAGATCACAGTCACGTTCGAACATGTACTCGAACGCACCATGAACGCGTGCCTACTGGAAAGACTCATTCGAACGCCACTCGAACGCACCACGAATGGATGCTCTCTGGAATGTCCCCGTTCGAACTCTCCACGAACGTGCCTCAAAAATTTGCTTTCTGGAATGATCCCGTTCGAACCCAACAACGAACGTGCCACTAACGCCTCACGTTCGAATGTTGAAGCGAACGTGCCATTAACGAAATTGCTCCAGCTCTGCCATAAACCAGTCTAATTGCTCGAAGTTCTTCAAGATAAATTACAACTCAATTGAACATGTTTTGTCACGGACATTGCCAATAAAAATGGAACTAATAGCCCTTTTGAGTATGCCACTAAACAAGGGATTTCACATCCACAAGTGTTTGATAAAGAGAAGTTTATAACACAACTTGGGCACTCACAAAAGATAAGAAGATTTAAGTATGAGATTCTAACGCAAGTATTTTAAGCTCATTAAAATATTATGAAGGTGTAGTGTGTGAGCTTTGATTATGAAGAGAGTGTATGATGATGAAAGTTTAAGTTAACTTTCTATTTTTGCCTTAAAGAAAATGTAAGAAGGTGTTTGAACTCAACAAAAATGAAATTGGGGTTTAATTTTATAGTGAAAGTGAAAAATGCCTTAGTTTTCTATCATGAGACCGCTATGTCAATCTACATGAGTCGATATATCGGTCCTGCAATTCAAATGGCTATATCACCGTTGAAGATTAAAGTGTACCAATTGGATTACTGACCGGTATGGTGACCGGTATGCTAGTTAGCTAACCTATATGAGACCGGTATTATCTGTCTCAGTTCCAATAGCTAAGAAAACTCCAGACTGATCAGTTTGGGTGACCGGTATGGAGTAGTCCGGTTCTAGATAGCATACAAATCACCCCAAGGCAGAGCAGAGACACCAGTATGCCAGTATCAGGGACTGATATGTCGGTCTCAGTGTAAAAACTCAGGATTTGAAGATTTAAAAATATTTTGCGCATGACCCTAATGCACCTATATGAATGTGCATAAGTCATATGAGCTTACATTACTTGAATTATAGACTCACGTACAATGATAGACCTAAGTTATAAGACTACACTAGATTTCTTCGTTTAACACTTGAGTCTTCACATCCATTTGCTTTTCACAACCAATTTTCTTCGACATCTTCTTGTAATGCTTATGAATGCGCGTTGTAATCTGTAGCGTTACATCATCAAAATCATTCATTGAGTTCAATAGCGCTGACAATCTCCCTCATTTTGATAATGGAAATATTTAAAACTTATGAGCTTTGATAGTTCCAAATTTGTTGACGATTATAGCTCTCCCTCAATATTAGTTCCCATTTACATGTGATTGTCTTTCAATATAGCTCTATAAAGCTTAGCAAACACATTAGTACATAAATTTGCTCCCCTTTAATATAAGACTGATGGTAACACAAGTTTTATCTCTCATTTTATTATTTCTCCTTATTTTCCATTAGTAAAAAGAATGGAGAAGCAAAGTTAATCTCTAAGAGATATAACCTAATCATGTGCATAAAACACATTAAAATTCATAAACATGCACAATTAGTATTTTCTCCCCTTTTGTTATATAATATAAAATTCATGCACAGGTAAACATCAAAATCATCCAAGTTATTCCAATATCTATGCAATTCATTTTCAATCAAGGATGACCAATGTCAAGGCATATTCAATACTAATAATACAAAAGGATCACACATATCATAAATGGAAATAAGTCATATGTGATACCAATTAAGATTAATAATATTATCAATTTAAATGATTAAGAACAATTAAGGCAATTTATGAATAAAGTTTATATAATTAAGCTCAAAATGCCTAATCAATAGTATGCTTCACAATCAAGTCTAATTCATGTCAAAAATTTAAGCATACTCAAGTAGGTGGAGGAAACGGTACCAATGTTTCTGTAATCACAGATTTTACCTTTTACCATTGTCATCAAGTGAAAATTCCACCAGTCATCAAATTTAGTCGTTTTTTAGGTTGCATTTGATATACTTCTTGTTGAGCTCTTTCCTCACTTTTTGTTAAGTGTTTGGGATCATTTGCATTTCTCATTGATTAATTTCCCAAAGCTTCACCTACACAACCTTTCAAGCACATTTTAATAACCAGACTTTCTTGGGTCCATCGGGGTTAATCTTGGTTTCTTTGGGAATCCATGCATTCACTTTCTTTTTGTACATGCAATCATAAATCTTATGTCCTTTCCTATTGCATGCATGGCATGTGATATTTGCATCACAAGTAAATTGTGTATGAGAAGTGGATGTCTTTACAAAATATTTTTTCAAAAATTTCTTTTTTGATGTAAGGCCTTATCATAATCCTTCTCTATTAAATCCTTCTCTATCATAATCCTCACCAAAAGTAAATTTTGTAACTATGTTTTGCAAATGCACTATATTTTTATTTAATGCAATATTTTCATCCATTATAGATTTACAATCGCATGAAGTAGATGACATGTTAGACATGTTATTTTCAAGTTTTAGCTTATCATCTTTTAAGCATGTGATTTTTTTTCATTCATTTCATTTTCTCAACTATTAAAGCATGATCATGTAATAGGGATGAATGCTCATTTTTGATCAATTTTTACTTCTTTCTTAGCAATTTATATAATTCATTTAATTCATTGAAAATATCAGGCAATTCGTCATATTCGGAGGAATCATGTACCTATTCTTCCTCACTCTCAATGAAGAAATAATCATCATCTTCAATTGCCATAAATGTAAGATCTCTAGTCCCCTCTTCACTTTCTTCCTCAGGTGGACTTGAGTCGTTATCGCTCCAAGTTACTTTCATTGTCTTCTTCTTGAATTATCCTTTAAATCTTCTCATTGGGCAATCGGCAACTATATGACTCGACTTTTCACACTCATAGCAAGTGATTTTATATTTCTTGTATTTCCTTGGCCAGTTCTCATTTTTCTTTTAATCCATCGGATAATTTCCTTTAGGCTTTTTGGATTTGAGGAATTTCTTAAGTTCTTTATCAATTTTGCCAACTCTTCATCATTATAATCTTCCCAATCATTAGAGCTTGCGTTATCCTATTTTATCACAAATGTCTTAAGGGTCATTCTCTTTTTATTAATTATATCTTCTTCCCTTAAATCCTTCTCAATATCCATCTCATATTCTATCAATTTTTCCACCAAATTATCTAATTTCAAGGTGTTCATGTCAATTGATTCTTGGATGATAATGCTTTTTCCTAAAGCACTTAGTTGATTTATAATCATGGAGAATCTTGAATTCATCTGCTCAACCTTTTCATCGACTTCCATCTTGAAGTTATCCAACTCGTACAAGAATCAATTGATATTTGATTATTTAACTCGTCTAGTGCCTTCATTGACAATCTCCAATGACTTCCATAATTCATATGTATTTCCAAATTCTAGAAGTTTATTGATTTGACTTCTATCGATTGCACAAATTAGATGGTTGAGAGCCTTTGTATTTATGGAGGCTTCCATGTAATCCTCATCAGTCATTTCATATTGCGATTTAAGAAACTCCACACCATTGCTATCTTTCTTCATTGGCATTTTAGTGCCTCTTGTGATCACTTTGAAGGATTGCACATCGACGGCAATGATGTAATTCAACATCATCATCTTATAATAGTTGAAATCGGTTCCGGTGTAGAAGGGAAGTCTATATTTTAAAAATCACTCTGTAAGATTTGTTGTGTATATTGTAAAAGCCATGATATATTCTTGAACGGTTAAGTCTTCGTTGAGAATACCTCGCTCTGATACTAATTGAAATTCCCTACAATCACTCAAATAACAATCTCTATATACCCAAGAATAGGGTAAATTAGGTAATGGCCAAATAATTGGGAATTATAAATCTTTTCGATTTTACATTATTAAGTTAATAAATTTACCAATTTAGCTTAGAATTTAACTTTCACACTAGATATGATTAATGATTAAAATATTGAAAGTTATTATCATTGTCAATTTCACCAATCAAAATATATTATCAAAATGTAAGTTACTAAATAATATGTAAATATAAAACATTAATAAGTTCGGGACAAGGTCATACAATGCATAGCTCACATTGACAATAGTCATCATTTGGTCATAGAAACCTTTCGCCAATCTGCCTACAGTAGTGCAAATGCCATTTTTGAAACTTAGCAGATGTATTTCCTCCATTCCTGTGGGAAACACAATGATATGTGACTGGCGTAATCACAATCGTATAACGCAAGCGCACGTATCGTTCAAGTAGTATAAATGTATCGATCCCACGAGGACTTAATACCAAAACTATTAATTTATGAAGTCAAATGTTTACGAGTATCTAATAGATTGGTTGTTTGATTGGATGGTGACTTTAAACTTAAAACAAGTAAATTAAACTACGCGAAAATAATTTAAAGGAAAATTCAATATTAAGAAACTATCCAGGGTTGTGAATCCTTCCAATATCTTTTAAAGATGAAGTGGTTATCTCATGTTTGTGTAATATATTGGTTTACTAACCTAGAACACGAAATTATGCAAAAACGTCTATCGATAGTCAGTTGTAAATACCCAGTGTAACCCAATTAATCATATGTCTATTAGACTTGAGGTCTTTACAATTGTATGTGTGGATCAAATAACTTTGACATTCTCCTTCCCTGGTTCAAAAGATCCGGCCATAAGGGTATGATTGGGTCATTTGTTGAAACACATGAAGTTTGTAAAGATACAACAGAGAATTGCCACTCTCTCGGATAATATTTTCTTATAAGAGTAATATTCCAGTTCACGGGTTGATATGTGTGATCAGTACTTGAGACTGTGGCCACAGTGGAAGATTCATGTGAGATTCTTGGGTTAGCACAATTCATTACACTATCAACATCATACCTTTGACCATATGGGTAGACACCTTCCATACCATAGGTCAATAGGTGGGGATACAGTGAGGTGAGGGACCGTATCATATGTAAATCGCATACAGAATGGGTATATGTATATTTCCTTCTCATTTGGGGGCCTTGGCATGTTGCTAGATGTCAACCTTGGTCATTGAAATCGAACGACCATCTGATCGGAGGATAATTATGTTCGATTAAATTATCACGATTCATTTCATGTCCCACTTGAGGGGAACCCACAAGGTCACACACAACAAAGCCAAAATAAATGGTTAACAGTGCACAGTACAAATATAACATCATATATGATTATTGTAGGAATTGTTCATAAATGGTTCTGTGTTTAATTATTGAACAGATCATTTAATTTCTTAATTAATTTTGTTGTCATTGGAGGACTATATAAACCCAAAGAATTCTTTACAAATTTGCTACACCACAACCTTTCATATCTTGGGTTTATATAAGTGAGCAACTCAATAGTTTAAGAGTAAGCCACTGATTTTGAGGATCCTTAAGTCTAATTGACTAGAGGAACCTCGAGTTAAAAGTTTTGAGGTATTTGCCTCGGCTAGCACCAATGGCAAAATACCCGTGCACTGAAGGCGTAGTCTTGCCGTTGAGTTTTGGCTTTGGTGTGTGCATATTTGGAGGCCAAACACTTGGGTGGCTCTTTGGAACATGGAAGAGCTTGCTGAGTTCAAGAAAAGCTTGTAGATTGGAGGGAGGACTGAAGGAGTCTACGGTTCAAGTAAGTCTATTTCTTTCTTTATTTTAATTAGAGTTCTTATGATAGTTAGCATGTTTAGGTTTATGTTTTTTTGCATGTTTTATGAGTTTTATGCTTAGAATATATAGTAACATGCCTAGGCTTATAGAATAATCAAAACAAATTGGTCTTGGGCAAAGGGAAAGTGGCATAGTAATTTTGATTTTCCGCTGCGCACTCGCGGCCGCTTCCCAACAGGGGTATCAGAGCGCCATTTTTGTTTTGATTAGTTCTCTCTCATTTGAACTCAAAAATAGGTGTGTAAAAGCTCGTTGGAAAGCTAACACCCTGAACCTAATTTTAGGGACAAGTTTTGCATGATTTGGTTAAGATTTGAATTGTGAAATTGAATTTAAAGTTCACGCGTTTGAAGAAAAATGTGAATAGTAAATTTATTTGAATGAAATAAAATGCAATATCATAATTAAATATTAATCAAAGTTATTTAATGCCTAAAATAATTCCAACATATTAAAACTCATATGCTTGATGATTCTATGTATGATTAGAATTGGCATGATTATTTTAGGGTGCAAGCATCTAGAGACTTTATAAGAAATAGATAGTGTATTGCTTATCCCTTAGCTAAGTAATTATTCTGTGATGAACTTAGAGATTTATTACCTTTAAGGCTAATAAATATAAATCATTTGTTTATAATAAAAGACATTACAAAAGATACAAGTGGGTTGAGACCAAGGGGTTAATAAAACTTTCCAAACTAAAGTTAATTTAACCAAATGTATTACTAGAGTTAGATAATGATTTGGTGTCTTTCTTCACTCACTACCTTTTTATAGCCAAAAGGAAAAGCTGTGAAGACATCTAGATAATCATTTACTCAAAGCTTACCCTAAAGCATATTTAAAGTGTTGGACTAATTTGGAGGATTATTGTTTATTCCTGTCACCAAGGCAATAAGAGACTAAAAGGTAAGGGTATTTAAGAGAGTTCGCTCCACCCTCCCTCTGGGGAATTTTCAATGGAGGAATCCATTTGACAGTTATTCACTAAAACTTGCTAAAATCCTTAATAATAATTTAAGTATAAAATTTGCTTCCCATTGTAAAGTATAGACCCAACGGGCTTAAACCGTATTGGCAGGACTAGGCTTTACCAGACTGAGCAATACCAATTTGTCCCTAAATCGTACTATTGACAATGGTTTGACTTTTCTGAGTCATAAGACGCAGCGACCCTTAGGCGTGGTCTTATAACTTAGTGGCAAAGATTGAGTGTCCACAAGGACTAGCTTAAGCTATGGCATGTTTTATTGCCCAACCCAATGATCAAGGAATTGTGATTTATATCGTAAATTGGTTAGGAACCTACCTAATTATCATATTTTATAATGACCGACCCTAGTCGGAGTTATGAAATGATGATATTGGGATCCTTGCCCATAAGAAATCCATCATATTAGGGTTGATGCGATTTGCTTAATATTTTAAAACAATTGAGTGGGAGCAACTTCATAATATTAAAAGCCCATGTTATTATGAAACATTAATGAAAACATATTCCCAATTTTAACATTTTCTCTTAACATGTGGGTTAAAATATTTCACAAACATTCAAATGGCGAACAAAGTATCACTTCGTTCCATCCTTGATGAGCATAAGCTCAAAGGGGACAACTACAATAATTGGTTTAGAGACCTTAAAATTATCTTACGACAATAAAATATTTTCTATTTTCTTGAAAGACCATTTCCCCCTGAACCCGCAGAAGATGCTGACCAAGATACAATTGATGCTTGGAAGAAACACGTCGATGATGATGAGCAAGCAGTTTTCATAATGTTTGGCTCTATGTCGGACGAACTTCAGAAAGCTCACGAAGATATGGATGCTGAAACCATCATCTTTCACTTGAAGGAGTTGTATGCAACTTCCATTTATATCTTGAGATTCTAAGTGTCATGTGTCTTATTCCAAAGTATAAGGAAGGATCTGTTAGTGGACATGTGCTTAAGATGATTGGCCACATTGAAAAATTGGCCAACCTCGGGTTCATCATGGATCATGAGATAGGTCATGATCTAATTCTTCAGTCCTTACCAAAAGAATTCTCTAACTTTATTATGCAGTTTCATCTGTCTGATAAAGAAGCTACTTTAGCAGAATTGCACAATCTGATAAAGAAAGCAGAGAATGACTTGAAACCGGAGCTTAAAACCTCCGTCATGCTTACGGGTACGGACCTGAAGCAACGAGACCAAAGAAAAATAAGGGCAAGGCCAAGGCTCCAGATCACCTAAAGCCCAATGGTAAGGTGGAGAAGAAAAAGGGAAATAGGAAATGTTTCTTTTGTGGAAAGAATGGTCATTGGAAGAAAGACTGCAGATCATTGAAAGCCAAGGAAGCTAGGGAAGCCCAAGAGGCCAAGAAACCCAATGCTTCAGGTATGTTGTATATGATTGAACTATATTCTCAAAACTCTGAACCTTCTACTTGGGTGCTTGACACCGGTTGTGGGACTCACTTGTGTAACAATGTGCAGGGCCTGAGAAATAGTAGGAGACTCCGTCATGGGGAGGTTGACTTACGCATGGGTAATGGAGCACAACTGGCTGCATTGTGCGTGGGGACTTATTCATTAGTTTTGTCGAATGGTTTTGTTTTAGACTTAGAAGATTTTTTTTATGTACATTCTCTAGTAAAGAACATCATTTCAATTTCTTCTTTATGTAATAAAGGCTTTTCACGCCTAATAAGTTGTAATGAATGTTCTATTTATTTCAATGAAATAAAATATGGAGATGGTATTGTGAATAATGGTATCTATGTCTTACAAACTAACAAAAAATGTTTAACCTCTAATATATACAACGTTAACTCGAATAATCTCAATGAATCACTTCTATGGCACAATCGCTAATGTCATATCAATGAAACAAGATTAACTAAGCTACATAAGGATGGGTATTTCAAACCCTTCAAATATAAACCTTATGGAACTTGTGAGTCTTGTTTACTTGGTAAAATGACCAAATTACCCTTCAAAGGTAAATGACAGCGTGCAACAGAGACATTATAACTCATACACTCTGATGTATGCGGACCAATGTCAGTCACCACTAGAGGTGGATTCTCCTACTTCATTACCTTTATTGATGATCATTCGCGATATGGGTATGTGTACCTTATGCGGTACAAATCTGAAGCCTTTGAGAAATTCAAAGACTTCAAGGTTGAAGTAGAAAACCAGCTTAATAAAAGTATTAAGTCACTAAGGTCTGATCGAGGTGGTGAATACTTAAGCAACGAATTTCAAGATTACTTGAGAGAAAATGGCATTGTTTCCCAGTGGACTCCTCCGGGAACTCCACAGCATAATGGGGTCTCCGAAAGGAGAAATCGGACATTATTAGATATGGTCCGATCAATGATGCCAGGCACAAATATACCTCTTTTATTTTGGGGTCTTGCTTTAGAAACTGCAACACTACAACTAAACCAAGTTCATTCCAAGATAGTCAAACACCATATGAGTTATGGTCTGGGAAACGTCCTAATCTTAGTTATCTAAGAGTTTGAGGATGTGACGCATATGTCAAGCTCACACAAACTGACAAATTGGATGATAGGGCAGTTAAATGTAAGTTTGTAGCATATGTTTTGAACTCAAGAGCATACGTGTTCTACGTCCCAAATGAACAAAGAACATTTGTCTCACGAAAATGCTAAATTTCTAGAGAATGAATTCCTTCTCAAGAAATATAGTGGGAGTAAAATTGACCTCGATGAGGTACGAGAAGAACAACCTAACATAGAACTAAACCCCAGGCCACTCAAAAAGGCAGTGACGAAACAACCACAAGGTAATGAACTCAGAAGGTCTGGTAGGGAAAGACATGAGCTTGAAAGATATGGTTTCCATATTGATGAGGAACATGATCATGTCATTGATAATGACGATCCCACCAGTTATGACGAAGCAATGCATGACATTGATTCAGTCAAGTGGCTTGAGGCCATGAAATCCGAAATAGACTCTATGTATCATAATCAAGTCTGAGACTTGGTAGATGCACCTGAAGGGATAAAACCCATAGGCTGCAAGTGGATTTACAAGCGTAAAACTGATGCAGAAGGCAACATCCAAACCTATATAGCTAGGTTGGTGGTGAAAGGTTATAGACAAATCCAAGGAATTGACTATGACGAAACCTTCTCGCCTGTTCCAATGATAAAGTCCATTCGAATTTTACTGGCACTAGCTGCACACTTTGAGTATGAGATTTGGCAGATGGATGTCAAAACAGCTTTGCTTAATGGGAACCTCTTAAAGGAAGTCTATATGACACAACCTGAGGGGTTTGCATCTAAGGATGGTCATAATAAAGTATGCAAACTAAAACGATCCATTTATGGACTCAAGCAAGCCTCCAGAAGTTGGAATATACGATTTGATGAGACAATCAAAGAATTTGACTTCATCAAAAATGTAGATGAGCCTTGTGTTTACAGGAAAAGTAGTGGGAGTGCTGTTGTATTTCTTGTATTATATGTCGATGACATATTAATCATCGGGAATGATATTCCCATGATGCAAGCCACCAAGCAATGGTTATCTCAGAATTTCTCCATGAAAGATTTGGGAGAAGCAGCCTACATCCTTGGCATTAAGATCTACCGTAATAGATGTTGGTAATTATCTAAGGTCCCAAGATCAAATCAAGACATGAAAACATGCGTGAATACACCAATGAAGATAGCGGAATACTTACATTGATCGGTTATGTCGATTTGAAGACGAATCATGGCCAAAAACGCACTGCCTTGGTAAGCTTACTGCAACCAGTCCATGCTCACTGTCTTGGCAGTTTCGGGTCTCAAAACGAAGCTCCAAACTCCATCGGATGAGTCCCGCCTCATGGTCGAACCTCCCTACCACCTTCGCAAGACTTGAAAGTGTGCTAGCACTTGATTTCTCACCATGAGAAACCACTCTTGGCTTCCCTTTGTTCACGCCATTTCTGGTTCCAAACCAGTGAACAATTCCTTCATTTGGGCGTGAGAGAAGAGAGAAAAATGAGAGAGAAGAAGTTTTGTATTAAGTTAAAATGATTTACCAAAAATCAATTTATATTTATGCCATAATTTTCATTAAATTAATAATAAAATTATGACACATAACATGCAATGGCTTAGAGTGTCAAACACTCAAACTTCATGCAATGACATTGAGTGCAATGTACACAATCTACATGCAAAGCATTAGATTGACATGTGTCATGTGGGCCCCACACGTTTCCAAATGAAAGTGGGCCCACGTGCACTCACGCGTTCGGGTTCGATATTTCCAAAATACCGAGCTTACGTCGCGACGTTAATTCAATCGAATAATTGCGGCTACCGAAATTATTATTTACGTCGCTAACGAATTAATTCTAAATTAACTCGTTTGCCCGAATTAAAATCTAATTTTAATTCCGCGTCGAAATCTAATTTCGTCTAATATATCGAATATATTAATACATCGATTAATTCCGAATTAATCGTTCTCTCTCTTTTGACGACATTTTATCCCGGATAAAATATCTCCGTTATTAATCCTAGATTAATTTTCTCTCTTTCTATATAATCCCAGATTATTCAAGAGTGCGAGTTGTGCGTCATCGGTGGATTATCGGGAAGCGACCCATGAGATCCCCGGATAATCTGGCAGTAAATACGGTCGTCGGAGTATCCGAATCACGTACGTACCAAGTACTACGTTCTACCGATTTACGAGACAAGGTCGACTCCTAGCAAAGCACCAAGTCTACCCAATTCTCCGGACATATCCATTTAAGAATATTTAGATCTGTATCAAGCGTAGTATACTAATGTATTGTGTATATCGGCCCAGTATCGGATAGTCACGTGCTAGGGCTGGGGCTGGATAAGTGTCTGCCCCGTCCGAAACACATATCGGATGTCTGGTAACTAGTCTCTATAATCGGATATTCATGACCTGGTCATAATATCACGATTGGATGCGCATCACTTTAAGAGCACTAATACCGTATCCTGCGTGACATCATCTCCATTATGACTGGAGTGACACTTCCGTCTTGACATCACATCCAATACACTACGATTCTCAATATACCCGGCATTGGCGTACACAGAACCGGTTACAGTCCTAGACGACCTCAACTAAAGTATATCGATTGTCGTAAGCATTAGCGATGTAAGTCTCAGGTTAAGACTATACACACCTACCTTGATTTCGGCCTCCCATAGACACATCGTCATAATACCAATGGGATTCCGAGGGGTCTATCCAGAGCGAAGCTGTTTCCCGTACCATCGGTGAAACACGACCTCCTATCGCACTTGCATAAGTATCCAATACTTATATATATGAGAACTATGTCGTTGTGCCCTCACAACGCGCACAAGTGCAATACTAGCCTATTCCGCATTATCGATGTCCAGTCTCGATAATACTACGGCTAGGGATATTAATGATTAATCCTTCGTGGACTGATACTGTCTCATATCATCTCAATCCAGGAACTAATCATAGGGACCTCTCTTCATTTATATATCTATGGTGATCTAATCACAAATGACGAGAGTGTAATTTCCTTGTTACATAGTTAATTTGCCACAGCAACACAATGTTCTGTGAAAATAGTGACGCTATGGGTCATATTATCCAACAATCTCCCCTTGGCACATAGCCAGTCACTCGAGTGTCCTACACCCGAACTATGTAAGGTTCGCTCAAATTGCTGAGGAAAGGTTTTCGTCAGCGGATTTGTTCGATTATCGTTTGACGCGATTTATACGATCATCACATCGCCACGATGTATGATCCGAACGAATCAGATGATATAGAAGTATATATCTGGATCGTCGATGAGACCTTTAATTCCTTAGCTTGTGCTGACGCCTAGCTCAGCTGCTAACAGAACTATATCTAATCTAATTAGATTTATTTTTGATCCAAATGGCTTCTATTGCTGCCCCAGCTGCAACAATAATCCGCTTTTGTTGTTTATTCGGCAACAGTTATCTTGCTTGGAAGATTTCCAGCTCACTGTCCCGTTATTCAAACTTTATAGTACCGCAGTATTTAATCTTATGAAGGTATATCCACCGACTACGTTTTGAGGAAGTGATACGAGGTATCGACTCCCTGTTATGGCAAAGTGCCATGAGTCCGAAATGGATTCCATGTATAACGACTATTATGGATACTAGTTGTTGTACCACAAAGCATTGTGCATATTGGTACATTATACGTCTTCAAGGAAGACATACATGGATGGCAACATACCAACGTACAAAGCTAGGCTTTTGACGGAAAGGTATCGTTATCAACATTGTGTTAATAACGGTTCAACCTTTTACCTGTTGCCATGGTAAGTCCATTTTGAAGATGCTTGTTGATAACTGTATATTTCATTTATGAAATATGTCAGATACAAATCAAAATCGCTTTCCTGAAAAGGAAACCTTTTGGAGGATGTTTACAACATCCTGACGATTTTGTATAACCGACAAACCAGGTTTGCGGGTTATTCGATCCATGTTTGGATTGATGCAAGCATAAGGTTCTTGGAACTGTCGTTTTGAAATAATCATAATGGTTTATGATTTGACTCAAAACGAAATAATTCTTGTGTATATAAGGAGGTTAGTGGGAGCGCACTGACAGTTAAATTCCATATTGCAATTGGTGAAAGCTTGGCTTTCATAGATATTCTTTCATAAGAAATTCTCCGTAGAATTCTGGTGAGTAACAACCTTTATTCAAGGAATAAAGATCTACTGGGATAGATTTGGAGTTTGTTAACACTCTCTGGGAAATTGTACATTTAAAATGTACTTGTATTGGTATCTCATACGCTTCAAGCATATGGAGTCACAATCGGGTCAATCCAAGTGATAGTCACTGGATTGAA